>JABVXS010000361.1:0-35218 GCA_013365335.1 Madathamugadia hiepei
GATATGGGATACAGGAAAATGGCCGATAGACTGCACCATCGCTTCTGACGACTGAATTATTTCTGATGGAATGTTATCACACCCTGAAGCCTTAATCAAAATGAGGTGTTACTGAGTTTCATCTGTGATTTATGAAGTTCATCCATTGATCACTTGAAGCGCCTGAGAAATCGCGGTCACAGATAAAATGCAAACTTATTTTCTAGCGTTTTAGAGTTGAAGGATCTCCCAGTAAACCATATACCAAGTTATAGAATGAAAAACAGTTCACTGATCACAAATTCTTGGAAAATGCCCGCAGTTGGAAATTTACTGCAAAAAAAAGCGGAAATAAAACAGTGAAACCACATACGAACCCGTCCAATTTCATTTGGATTGTAAATTTGCGTCACTCACCCGATGTCCAAATTCATGTCCCCTAAATAAACTCAATTATTGGGAAAAAAGTTGAAGCATTTGGACGATTCGTTCACTGATCGATCGCAGGAACACCAGCAGATTTTCGTCTAACCTAGTCATTAGCTACTAGAAAATTATTATTTGTGTCGATCGATTTGGAAATATTTAAGGGTTAAAACGTTATTCGAGCAGAAACATCGATGGCAATGGTTCTTTTTTTATGCACCAAATTTCTACTGCGATCAGAAAAGAAGCTGTACTGTGAGCTTCCTTCGGAATCCCTAAACAACCGAAGAATTGTTTTGCTCGTGGTACTGCATGTGAGTGACTGCATGTGATTAAAGTACATTTTGTTCTAGTTGGTAGCATGATTAAAATTTCTAAATAAGATTGAATGAGTTAAAAGATGGTAGGAAGAGAGCAGAAGCTTAATTTCTATGAAATTCGGCTTGATTAGTGTTCAACCTTCCTCTTATTATGCAGTCGTGGTTCACTCAACTGATCGAGAATTAGTGAGGTGTGGAAGGTGAAGGACATGTACTCAAAGGTACAGTTTATTTCTCAAAAAGCTTGAAAATTTGGTGTCTAACATCAAGAGATGGGAATCATAATATAACAAATAGATGGTCATTCGCTCCATATCCTGAGTGGAGGGTTAGTACAGCAAAAGCGGATATTACCAAATGCCTAACGTTTTTATTACTCGAAAAAGTGGACTGTCGTCAAATGAGCCAATAAATCAAATGAGTATTAGAAATGGACAGGAAAACATTAACAAGGGTATTTCTCAAAACCACTACCATTCTTTGAAGGTGCAGCACTTTTCTTCTGTGAAAAATTTTTTGCCTTGCAGTCCATTGGTTTTCACTCTCCTTGTTTTGTGAGGTCTATTACGGAAACATAACAGTTAACGTCTCAAAACGGCAGTCTGCCGAATGTAACAGCATGACCTTAATAACTTAAGCTTTCATCCAAATCTCGGCACACTGGCAATGCATGGAGTCCTATTTTTTATTTCTTTTCTCATTTATGTTTAATACATTTTGCTCTAATGAACAACCAGCTCCCAGCTAATGCATTTCTGGTAACAACCGGAGTGTTTACCATCCATCATAAGATACAGTACGCACGGCCTGGATTTACGATAGCAAACGGCTCAAACGAGATAACAACGCTAATGACATAAAGTCTATGGGCAATCACCACCTAACTTTATTTTCTGCCACTTATGATGCTGGAGATCGTAAACTGAATTGGAAAACAAAACCTTGACACTTTTACATCGGTACCTTCATAACAAAAACGTTTTAACATACATGTCTCGACAATTTTTCTTAAAAGTTGAAATCCCCTTCGTGAAATATGAATATTTACCTTTGCCTGCTGTAGTCCCAGAAATTGTAAATTTGAGAAAACCATTTCTGTGCTGCACGACAAAAGTTGCAAAGAGGGTGTATGATTTATTGCTTCATGAGTCAATAATTAATGGTAGAAAACTGAAAGCGGCACGGTATAACGAAGTTAAGTGTTAATGTTGGTATCTCCGAGAAACGAGAATAGGTATATAATGTACTTGCAGTAACTTTAAATTTTTTTTGCAAAGATTTACGTCCTTCATCGTTAGTTTACTTTAAAAATTTTAGTTAAGCATGAAGCAAAACATCCTTGCATCTTCAAGGAGCGTTTTCTAACTATGGATTACGAATCACTTGAAATTCATCAGAAAAAGTCAACATAGCGTAGAAGCACATGTTTGTAGAATAAAAGAAAGCGTCTATCAGGTGAAAAAAAAAGAGTTCTAACTAAAACAAATTAGACGTGACAATACTTCGCACATTCGATCAATTTGTTATGAAATCTCCTAAATTATGTACTGTTTTGCAGTTTACTTGCCGGCATTTGATAAAGTTTCAGTAAGATGAGGTGCATTCTCAACCTGTCAAAAAATTACCACAGTAATGGAAGGAACTGCTATTACAAAATACATTAGCGGAATTTAACGGTTTTTACAAATGTACTCAACATAGAGTTCTGAAAGAACAAGAAATTACTAGCAAAATGTACTTGTATTTGTCTTTCCACCACAGGAAAAGAAGAACAAGCGTTCTAGTTATGACCTCACTTCCCGGTGAACGTACTTCCCCACCGTCTCACATCTTACTGTGCCGTATCACCATCATATTTCAGTTGAAAAGTAAAACAATTTAACGGGCCGCTCGTTTTAAACGGAATGCTCGGTGGCCGTATTTACTTTTCCAACGTTTTGGTTTGTTGTGGTTTCTTTTTTTCTTTCTATTTAAGACCTCAATTTTCTAAATGATACTGGGGTGCCAGCTAGAAAATGTTCGTTATTATGAGATGAAAGTGAATTAAGCCCGGAGAACAATGAGCCACAATTGGATTCAACAGTCGGCAATACCCGGAAGGTTTGATCACTTGCTCACTTCTTGTTCTTTACAGTCATGCAATTGATTTCTATATTTCATTAATTGTTAGCTTTTTGCAGTGTCAGGCCTGTTTATGGTGCTCAGTATCCTCCATTAACGGAATACGATGATTTTGCCAATAGCGTCGGGGGAACTGACAGTGTCGATAATCAGCATTCAGATTCTGGAGCAAAATTCCAGAATTATATGGACAGGTTTCTGCTCGTATATTGTTAAATTATGGACGACATGTATTGTTAATATGTTGTGAGGTATACTTCGGTCTTTCAAGTGGTTGGGAAAGGCGCATGTATATCAGCCAGTCAAAATTCGACGACTCTAAAAGCTTACCAGCGGTCCTATTTTCTTCGTATCGTGTACATTTTTTTATTGCACGATTACGTTGGAAATTTCAGTTTGTAATGCTTCCTGGAGCACTTTGAGTGAAATTAGTGAACTTATTTATTGGCAAACCAGGTAGTCAGTCAGGTTTGATTTTTAAACTTTTAATAAAGAGGCTGTTAGGGTTGCTTATTCGTGAAGTGTTATTTGTGGAAATGGTTTTTTTTTATATTGGTTTTGGTATCACATTGGTAAATAACGATCAGTCTCTCAGCAAACGATCAATCTCTCTTGGGAAATAAATATCGTTCTTAGGATTCAGGTAATGAATGTCAGCTGAATGAAGCGATCGTTTTTTAGTGTATCGGATGCTTGGGATGTTTCTGTAACACTGGATGAACAAGCTGCTTGCATGAGTGCAGCTAAAGTCCTTGAACGACATGCTAGCATGGTGGCACGTGATTTGATAATGCCGCCGGTTAATCCAATCCCTTCAAGAAACAGTAAGATCCAAGCTATGCAACGTTTAGCTATCCAAAAGGGTAAATAAAGTTCTCAGTTTTTTTTTCAGAAATTTCGGTAATATGTCTTTCTATCCTTACCTCATGACCTTATGGTTCTTTCTTCCCAAAATTTAGAACCAATACCGGGAACAACAATGCCAGCGCAATGCAGCGGATTGCATGTGTCTATAAATCTTTATCCGCGACTGCCTAAAGTGAGTATTTATGCATTTCGGAAGTTGCAGATATTGTTTCAAAGAATAAACATAAGATTACATAAGAGTTATGGCAGGAAATTTATTCACAACAAGTGAGTAAGATTAGTTTTATTTAGATATCTGAGATCGGTATCTGGTTAGATACGCATGAATTTATTTGCTGGTATCAAAGTAAACTTGAGCTTAAACTTTATCAAGGAAGGAACAATTGAATTAATATTTTATTTCTTTGGAACTGCAGGTATCGGTTGAATATGGAAAAACGCCATCAAGTTCAGTTGTGGGAAGTCCAATGACGGCTTATGATTCATCGAAAGTTCGAGGGCATGCTCTAGGTTATCATGATTTTAGTTTTAGTACTTGATTATCCGGTCAGGGCAAAATGACAGTATATTCTTTCATCTTTACTCACTCTTTTAGCAGTTCTGGTCCGATTATAACGGCAGTGCGATTGATATGTAACAAATCAATTATTTCTGTCCAAAATTTTATGGCTTTCTTATAGCTCTACGGCGTGACCATGCTCGTTTTGATCGATTACGTGCTCAGCTTGGTGTTCATACAAATCCATCGACAAGTCCAAATAATGATACAAAGTCTTTGAAAGCCATAGATATTGATTTGGAGCAGTTGCGTAAAGACTGTTGGATGGGTATACCTCATAAATTGCGACCAACGATTTGGAGACTTTTGCTGGTAAATTGACAGTGTTTGTCCTTCTTCTTTCCTTTTTATTGAATTTTATTCATTTTTGTATCTTTTATTGCGTCCAAGATTTTTGATTTTTTTTTTGGAATAACCTGGAAGCATTTATCATTGTTTTCTAGTTTTTACTTTTTCTTTTCGTTTTGGTTAACATTTTCCTGTTAATTAGGGTTATCTTCCAACAAATTTTGAGCGTCGTGAAGTTACACTTGCGAGGAAACGGGAGGAGTATTGGCGTTATGTGGAGCAATATTTCCATACCCGATTCGATGAGCAGCATCAGGATACCTTTAGACAGGTTAATGGATTAAACTTATCCGTCCTGCATTTGTTGCAAATGTCGATAAAAGTGAAAAACAAAGTGAATTGACTTACAGATCCACATTGATATTCCGCGTATGTGTCCCCTGATACCGTTGTTCCAACAGAAAGTGGTACAGGAGGTATGTTGTGAACATTTTGCATTTTAAATACATCTTTAACCTTTTTTTGAACTAATTATTTTTATTTCTTCCAGATCTTTGAACATATTTTATACATCTGGGCAATCCGACATCCAGCAAGTGGTTATGTGCAGGGAATCAATGATCTTGTCACACCCTTCTTTGTTGTGTTCCTCTCAGAATTCATAGCCGATGGTTAATTTATCCTCTAATTCGCTAACTGGATAATTCTGCTGTTTCAATGAGATTTCACACAAAACTGGCAGACGAGGACTGATGAATGGTTTCAGATACGGAAGTTGGTACATATGATGTAAGTCAGTTACCACGAGAGCAAATTGAAATCGTTGAAGCGGATAGTTTCTGGTGTGTCACAGCATTGTTGGATACAATTCAGGATAACTATACGTTTGCACAACCAGGTATCCAACGTAAAGTATCCCAGTTACGACATCTAATGAGTCGTGTTGACAGTAAGTTTACCTTGTTGAACAGCGTTCATTTTCTGAAATTGCGATGGTATCTGCATTGTAATTGTGCAGGTTTCGAAGATTATTTTTTTCGAATGAAATATCATATTCCCTTTATTGCAGAGCAGCTTCATCGTCATTTGGAAGTACATGGTGTTGAGTACTTACAGTTTGCGTTTCGTTGGATGAATAACGTTCTAATGAGAGAAATCCCTTTACGAGCTACAATACGCCTTTGGGATACTTTTTTGGTGGGTGGATTGTTAATTTGGAATATTTTTAATTGCGGTGTGGTACTTTTACTACACATGCTTGCTTTGTACTCCTCGAGTAGGTGTCCTGATTAATAGCAGATGTGGTTTTCCCATGGTGAAACCTACTTCTTTTAGTCAGACTTGTCCTAGTCAGTGAATATTTCAAGTTACAGAGTGAAAGGAACGGTTTTTCGCAGTTTCATAGCTACGTATGTGCTGCTTTCCTTCGAATGTGGTCTAAGCAGTTGCAAGCAGAGAAGGATTTTCAGGTTTTCATGTTTTATATTGCTTGAAGTCAGTGAGATCATAAGCTAATGAACTAAGTTCTGAATTGCAGGGAATTATGTTGCTGCTGCAAAATCTGCCGACACATAACTGGGGAGATCAACAAATATGTGAATTAACAGCAGATGCCTTTTCTTTGATGTCACTTTTTGAAGGTGCCAAGAATCATTTGACGCAAGATGTGAATACTTGATAGGATTTAGAAAACTATTACGCGCCATCAAAATGCTAATTTATTACCTTTATTAGCACCAATTAGCGTTTGCATTCGATTTTTTAGGCGTATGAAAGTATTCTGACCTTTTCTCATGTCTTAGTTTTCGCCGGAACAGGTCTCTTACTCCGGAAAACCGGATAGTCAGGCAGCTGCAATTCATTTTCGAGATCTGGAAAAACCGTTCAGGAAAATGGGAACATCTTTTCCAGCTTCGAATGATCCTGGAATTCAGTTGTTTTTAAACGCGTTCTTTGGGAAGCATTTTTAACTGTGGTTATAGTTCCTTCGCCCCTTATCAAGTTACAAAAATGCTTGACTTGACGGCGGTTGTCATCTACTGATTTCATACGAAATCACTGTTTTATTTAAAATTTTTACCAAATTAATAAATCAAAGACGAGTGCATGACCACACAACGTAGAAAAAACGAGTGTTGCGTAAAAATGCCAACGGAAGGAGCACATGCTGCGAATTATATAGACCGCAGCAGGCTCAATACATTCCGAAAATAAACCGCACAAGTAAAATGGATAGACGGCAAAGTTTGTCTGCCCCTTGTGATAACGGGTAAAGAGAAGTACATATAAGAAAATTTGGATACACCGGAGTTGAAATAAACGATCATCCAGAGTGAATTATGTGAGGAGTTTGCACTTGCACGAATAAGGATGTGGAGCAAAAACGATGACTGGAGGTAGTTTCCTCAAGAATACAGTGGACTGGGAAATGAGACATGAAATTATGGAAATAATAGATAAATCCAACATTCGTTTTCACAAACAAAGCATCATACATGTGTACAGAACGATAACTGGCTAACAATGTACAACTGAGCTGCGAAAAAAACTCAACCATCACCATTAATCGCGTTCAGCCCTTCGCTGTCTTCGAAGTACCGGGTTCAAAACTATTGAACTTGAACCCGGATGCATATCAGCAATTGATGCATCTTCATCTGGATTGTAGCTTACATCCATTTCTGTATCGCTATCCGAATCCACTGCCAAAGCTTGAACTTGAAAAATGTGTACTCGATTACATAAGAAATATTTCAGCTTCACAAAGCCCGATTTAAAGAGATTTTCTGATAAAGTCATTACGGACAGAGTACTAAAGTCTAGTTCCTAATTTCTATGTGAACTGGGAATTGGATTCCTGCCAGGCATTTTTATCTTTTTCAGTTATAATGGAAACATACGTAAGCGAATATCGCGCCGGTTCGTGCCTGGATCAAAAACAATATTTAGAGCTTCACGATCACCAATCCTCAGCAAAACGCCATTACTTCGTTCTGAATCTTCGCCATTTTCCGAAACGTGATCGTCATCATCTGGCCACTGAAATTTAAAAATTTCTTATTTTAATCAGAGATGAAGCTTCAGGTTAAATTGAAAAGTAAATTCGTTGATTCCCATACACTCAAACTTTTCCTTCCCCTATGCAAATAAAAACTAGAAATAAACATTTAATAAAATTATCATATAGATTGTAAAACCATACAACCATCGATAAATAAAATAAACTTTGCGTGAACAGCAGACCTGTTCATCCTCATCATTCAAGCTCTCATTAAGACTTTGTGTTGATTCATATAAAGATTCATCACTTTCCTCGTCAGAATTTCCTTCTGATGAAGAATCCGTAGCAGTAGTATCGTCAAGAGAAGTGTCCATTTCACTCGATGACCCCATATCATCTTCATTATCGTCACCCGTTTCTTCCTTTAAGCAAATCATTACAACATTGTTAAGCTTCTCATGGAGGGTGTCTGGTAAAGCAACCACCTCCCACTCAGTCCTGCACAAACTTTAAAACAGATGGAAATTCCAATTGAATATGTCTAAGAAACTAAAAGGGTCAAAAGTGTAAACTTGAAGCACTTTTCGCAAAAATGCAAAAAATATGGACTTGCTCATCATCACACTCGTCTGCTTCACGGCGTTTCCCAACTTCGTAAATACGGCAGACATTTTCTCTCAGCTCTAACAAATCATCTGCGTTACCATGAGCTTCAATCAAAGCCATATATTGATCGTTATGATCAGCACAAAAATCAAGTAAAGCTCGCTTTGCGTCCACTGTTGCAATTACCTGCAAAAAAAACCTAATAATGTTCCTGAAAAACAAACCCACTTGATAGAAAAACAAAAGCATACAGAATTGCTGCTCTCCATCACAACCATTTCAAGACACCCATCTAAAAGACTCAGCATATACGTTCAACATTAGTAATTATAAATTATACTTGGTAGGTTGTGGAATCAAAAGTTCGGAATGAAGATGCAAATGTTTGACGAAAACGATCATCCATTTCTTCTACATCCAAATACGCTGCTACAAAAAAATTACTCTACCAAATATAATATCGGTCAGATCACCATAAATTGCAACAATATATGAAAATTCACGCACTTTAATTTTCAGCACATGAAAAGAACATACAATCACTGAAAAACTTCTACTCCTTACTTGCTTTACTTTAATTTTCAGCATAAGGAAAGAACATACATCCATAAATGGCATCTGTGCCACCGCTAAATACAATCCTGCATTGATCGAGTGCATTTATACTGTGCAACAGTTTGAAGTTACGCACATCCCACTGAAAACTTCATTATTCAACATTTTTATTTACGTGGACCAAAAAAATTCTGTCACCTTAATTCCAACCAACAGGATTTCGGTATTTAAAACAACATAATCAGAATGAAGATGACAGTGAGATATTGCAAATAACGATAAGAGAATCAGTACTGTAATGTTACATTAAGCTTTGAGTGATTCAGAAACTTAAATCGATTCCGGTCCGAGAAAACCATGTACGTTATCAAATTTAAACAGTACGAATCAATGCAAAAGTAAGAGCAAGCAGTGGAAATCAGCTGATGCCTAGGTTATTAAACAAGCCAAGTTTTTTTAGTTCTAAAACAAAGAATGAGCAAACGAACCACTTCAGAATTTATGATAACTTCATTTCCACGTGGATGGAACATACCACAATTTGTAACATTCATTTTGTCGAATTTGTGCACTACTTTCGCCCCCAATCTTGGATCCCACAAAATGCCATCATTCAATACTAATTCATCTCTCGGATCAAATGAAGCCCTGCATTTAAAAACAATTTTAGAAATAAACGTACATAATGTACAATTGTCTAGGAAAAGCTTTTCATGTTATTACTAGTGATCTAACTGGAGAATTTCATATAAATGTCTATCTCTATGTCCATTATTTTTTTTTTTAATATTTTTTTAAAATATCTTATTGTGTTGCTGAAACATAAATGAAAAAATATATCACATGGATTATTTATATGAAAGGTTGACTGATAGAATTAAAGCACCGAAAAAGCACTGGAAATCAGTTGGGGATCATTTTGATTCACACTGGTATAGGGAACCTGTTCTACATGTCCCCATAAAAGATCATAAGGACGATGCCATTCATTGCAAAAGCAAACATTAATACCGCATTTAAATGAGTTTTTAACTAACTTGTTACGAGTATAATTATTTGCCAAAGTGTCATCAAAAAGGCGAATCACAGCTCGACCAGTTTCCGTATCATAAATCTAAAGTGAATTTTTGCTAAGTAGCAATCAATCTAACATTTTTTATGATTGTTGCAGCATAACAATATTAGTCTTTTCAAGATGCCCAAAATTTTAACTAAAGAAATACCGTTGCTTTGCTCCCTTGCGTCCCAATGATACGATCTTGAACTGTTTTATTGAACTCTACAAAGTATTCATCCGGAAAATTGATCATGTGTTCTTGGGTTTCACCAATCCGCCACAGGGAAGAAAGTGGTTTCACAAAAGCTGATGACGTAAGCAAAAGTGAACCATCCTTAAAGATTATGGTAATAATCGCCAAAATTAATAAAATTAAATTCTGTTTCAAAATTGAGACATTTGATGAACTGAAAAGACACATCTTACTTTTGATTGCTCGATACCAGTAATTGCACTATGATGGCACTCGGTGTTTGATTCCTCCGCACCACTATGTATATTAAACCAGTTCAAAGTACCGGAATAAGAACCTAACAGTATGTGTTCATCATCAATCTAAAAACAGTGACAGAAAAATCTACCGATAACCACAAGCAGAATATGGCTCTTCACTTTGCAATGAAAAATGAAAAAATAAAATCTAATTTCTCAAAAATTTGGAGCAATTCCGATAAAAGTACCGAAAAACTGCAGCATGTAAACGTCTCTTCGCTTTCCGTAAAAGATCGCACTGGACGAAAACGGCTAAAAGCAAAATGGATATCTTCTCTGAATCTTTCCCGATTCCAAGCAGCAGAAATGAACTAAAACAATGAAAAATTGTTAACAGAGATTGTTTTGCAGATGTTTAATTGATAAAAATATCACTACATAAAAATGATGAGATTCAACAAACGTGAAATATAAATTTATTTGGAAAATTAAATCTGCAATATTTAACAGTCTTATGTAAAAAGTGCAATGCTACAGAAAGTGTTGAAAATATCTATATATGTTTTTAATATTTTGATTTATATATTTACATTGAAGTTGCTTTTATACGGTTTGCTTCATTTTATCTCATTCAAGCAAAACAACTTACCGGACGACTCAAAAATCGATTGGCAATATTTTTTGGCGCGAAGCGTTTACGTTGTGGTTCCGGACAGTGGTGAGGACTGCAATGAAAATATTAGATGTGCCTTTGAAAAATTTTTCCAGCTAAAAAAATTAAAACAACATAAATCAGTTTCAATGCAACATACTAGTAAAGTGAGAAGGGAGGGCATGTAGATACCGGATTACAACAAGTCGAATGCTGCTTTCTGAAAAAAAAGAATTTCCACATTAGAATTTATTCTCTCGATTCAGTTCCTGAATCAGTCTCAAAAATTAAGAACTAGAATAAGCCGAATAAAACCTGAAAAAATCTGTTATGATTTCATCGAGATCCTTCGGGGGAACTGGCATTGTTAATTGCAACTGTGAGTTAGTGATGCTTTCACTGCTTCCGGTACCCTCCAGGTTTTTGAGGTCTGTTGAATGACAACTTAGAAAAGACGTCGCTGGCAGACTTCCATCGCAATGACGACCTAAGAAACATGCGGAAAATAAGATAAAAATATTCCTTACATACTGGAATTAAAAATTTGAAAATTTCCACAGTGAATGCAGTAGCCAACATAGCTTATCATTTCTATTTCCTACATGAAACTTCAGCACGATACGTATGCAATGTTTATGTTGAAACCCAAAAAAACTTACGTCCAGCGATGTTCAACATCTTAGTTGACTTTGATATGGGTGTCGAAGTCAAGGTAGCTGTCTGGTCTCGCTGCTCATTATCTGGTGCATGTTCTACCCTTTAAAAGTATTACAGTAATGAACACATCTCACTTTCCAGACTTTTTCAAACATATAGAAGTAAGATGACAAAACCAATAAAACCATTGAAAAGAAATCACTCAATATCAGCCTAACCAAACTATATCAGTTAATCATTCAAAACTTTAAACAACATAGTGTTGATTTAGAAAAAAGAAAATGTCTACTTGATACACACTCTATACACTGAAACTGTCCATTATTTTATACAAGTAACATCGAGTTTTAGGACAAACCCGTTCTTTAACTTAAAGCAACTATGTCAAAAGACATTCTTTCAGCGTATGTATTTTGACTTGAAATCTTACGTAACGAAAGATGCGGTAGAGCGTTCGCTTCTTCGACGCCTATTGCTGCCGCCAAAAGTGCTCAGAGTTAAAGTTTTGGCCGACATGATGTCACTGTCGACATCAGAAAACGTATTATCAAAATATTTTGGCTGAAACTTTCTCACGACAGATCACGAGATTTTCAGTTAAGAAAAAAAAGAAAACTACCAATATGCTAATGGAGGACAGAGGAGTTCAATGAAGAAAAAAGAAAATTACCAATGCGCTCATGGCTGGTAGACGAATGGAAACTCGACTTGCGGGTATATCAGGCAAACTAGCTTCTTCTTTTAAATTATCCGCCGTTTTGAACAGACCCTTTTTAATCAAATGTTGATGTATAAGTTGAAGTAGTTCTTTGTCATTGTAAACAACTTTGGTATGAGCAACAATATGCCATTTCCACAGCTTTTCCTGCAATGATACATGCCTACAGCAACCACAGTATCTTGACACGGCACTTTAAAGAAAGAAATCAGTGCAACATACTTTCGTCAGATCTTTCGGAAAATCATGGATTCGTTTTTTGGTGATTTTTTCAATCAACAAATGAGTCTGCTCACAGAATCTGGCGTGTTCGGTACGTCGTTCCTGTAGAACAGGCTCACGCATCAGACCTGAAATTAAGAAGAAAAACAAATGACCTGTCCCATGATTTACTTTAAAAAAAAACTGCATCTAATATCGTACCACAAAGCTCGCTGTTTGCAATAAGCGGCATAACTTCAAGGATTTGACGAACACTTTCGGAACGTGCTAAACCATTAAGAGCTTGACAGGCCATTCCACGAAGTGCATCTGCTTCGGTAATCGGCCTTTCCGTATACAACAGCTTTTTTAAAATCTGTAAACAGTAAAAATGAACCAATCAGGCTCATTGGAATCCCAAATATAGAAAAAAAAATGAAAAGAAGAAAACAGATGTTTCCTTCTTTTTAAAAACAACAAACATACATATATATCTAACTTTAATTTCGAATTATGACTGAGAATGGTGCCAACCTACAAAAGCCGTAATTCTCAGCTGACATTTCACATAACATTTACGATATATCAGCATAACTTTAATTCAGAAGTGCAGTTAAAAATGGAGAGTCGTACGACCAAACACGTCGTGTGACAAAACAACCCGTGATTTTTTTTGATAGTTTCAAAATACGGAATCAAAAAATCTGCTTGGTTAAACTAGACCATACACGAAAAATTCCTAACTTAAGTAACGATGCAAAACATATTTGGAAGATTGTATCATGTTGCGAAATATATTTAGAAGATTGCATAATGACTAAAAATCACCATTATTCCATTATTCCTTCGAATAGTATTCCACATCTTTTCTAAAAAAGACTCCAGTTGTGCTTTTCTTTGTTTTCGAATTTTATAAGGTGTTCCGACGCTTCGACAACTTATTCGTGAATCAGAGATGTGCACTAAAGTGTCACTAATTGATGGCGATACAGCCAGTCGTCCACTGTGCTGAAACAAGCAACAAAAAATTTTGTGATACGTCGAAAAATTTTGTTACATTTTAAACACTATCTTTATTCATGTGTCCCCTTGTCATGCTTGGAAAGAAAAATTTTTTGGAAAATATATTTTATGGTACTTTTGAATACGTGGTTTGCCAACACCTTCTGTATACATCTATATGGAGTAACAAAAACTGTTTCATGCGATGACGAGTGAATGATACAGAATCACTTAAAACAATTCCAACCGACGGAATTCAAACCTACCCGTTCCAGTGGAGCACAACCACAGTTTATTATCACCCTCAAAGCAGCAAACTGAACTTCAGAGTCTGCAATCATTTCGCCCTCGCAAAATTCCAAAATTACTCTGAAACTCTCAGCTGAAGATGAAAAAAATTTGATGAAAAAATAATTAAATTTCATCGTAAAATAAAATTTTGATGACATTAAACCGCACACTTGGTCCTTGGTTTGAAAAACTTATACTTACCCGACAGACTCAACATTTTGCTCTCGTATTTTCAAAATACTTTCGCAAATATCCATCTGAATTCGAGGCACAACAGAACACATCCACAAAACCTTGAGTGGAAAATTCTTTCAAATTAACTGTAACTTACTATAACAGAAAGTATATATTTTTGTATTACAGAAGAAAAACAGGTTTTTACGAGAACTACATAACTTTTAGTTTTAGTAGTCTTTGAACAGGATATCTCAATTGAAACAAAAAGCACCTGACTAATAAAAAAAAAAAACTAATTCACCACCAGAACTAAATGATTTAATGAAGAAAAAGATGAAAAACTAAAAGCTACATCAAGCGACATTTTGAGAATCTCAATTTTTGAACCACCATTCCAAGAATTCGCCGTACCAACTAGGTAATACATAGTGCGAATCACTCCCAAACGTTTCAATTCATCAACAGGGCGCCAAGATGAATGCAAACCCAATGTATGCAGCAGAATCCAAACACAAGTTTTCAAGTTTTCGTCATCCAGATGCATTCCCTGCAACCAAACATTCATGAAGAAAAATATACCATAGATGAAACGAGGAATTTTAGAATCAGCAATTTTGCTTGATAAGAGCTGGATTACTGCTAACTAAAAAAAAATATATGATAAAAAAAAGCTGTGATAGTATTTAACCTTATTAGCCGGTAAACCATGGACACATGAAGGAATGACAATATCCTTCAGACATTGCAACCGAGACACATGCGTTCGTTTCAGGTGTTCCACTTTGACAAAGATGTGAGCAACCATGTAGCTGGAACATCACAAAAATTACAAGCAGAAAGAACCAGGAAACTAATATGAATGTAAGAAAATTACTGTGTGCCCAGTTATTTGTAAGTCACTGTAATTGCAAAAATCTACCTTCTGAAAGCCATGCAGGTATTTCGAATAGCCTGCATACTAGTGTATAGATGTTCATCAGAAAGAACGCTATCCGAGTCTTCTTGTAAAAGAGTTAAAGTCGAAATCTGAAACAAAGTGAAAAACTACTTGAATTTAGGAAAAATGTAGCTGAATATGCACTGTAAAAAAAAGTATGTAAGGAATGGAGACAAAAATGAATGCTTCCATATCACGTTCAAATAAGAAGAAAGAACAATTTCATATCATATAAAAATGCCACCAAGAAAAAAATCACATAATTAAACAAGCGCCGAGGTCCATCAAAATCATCGAATCGTTCAAGTACAGGACGAAATTGAAATGCGTGAGCAAAAAACATTGACGAACCAGCTCGACCACTTTCATAACTATGCTCTAAAAGCCACAGCGCATAGCTGGAAACAAAGCTAGAATGTTTCCCTGTGAATCATATCAATTTCTGCTTCAAAATCCAAACCGTATATGATGAAGTTAGATTCCTAATTCACTTACAAAATGCCCCACGAAAATTCATGGATCACATCATTCATTATCAGCACATGATATTGCAATTGAATCTAACAACGAAATAAATGAAAAACTAACTGAACAAGTTCATTAAGAGTTTGTTCCGGCAAAAGGCAAACACCTTCCATTGCATCTGCATTATAAGCCAAATAATATAGACATGTTCCAACAACAACCGATGCCAATGAATCACGTTCTATACGAATCAAAAGATCTACGCCACCAGCAGCCACAAAATCGAGCGCGAGTCTACGATGAACCAAAAGACCGGCAAGATACTAAAAAATCAACCAGCACTCACGAAAAAAAAAATAACGAACTAATCAAAATTACTTATCAAGCTGTCTTTTAAAAAAAAATTAAATCCCACTTAGTGGAACTGATAATTCGATGTTAACGTTTCGCATAATGATTCGACTTGCAAAAACAATAATTTTGATCAACTGAGTTGTAAAGGACCTTTAAAACATCAAATATGAGACGGCTGTCGTGGTTTCGAGCACCTTCTAGATAACGTAGAACTAGATCCAATGAGCGATTTTCGTAAGTTTCTTTTAGAAGCTGAAAAAGAAGTGAGTGGTGTTTTCCATTACATTCCAGCATAAAATGCGAAACTCTGACTGGGACTAAAAAAAAAAGCCAAATCGTAAAGATAGAACACCGATAACCTTAAATCTAGCGAAAACTAAAATACTTTGTAAACTATCTAAGACTAAAGTAAAATAAATTACATCCTGATATTCGCCAACAGGTGTAAGATATTGAATAATCAATCGCTGTTCCATCACTACTGTTAGAGGAAAGATTCGGTACTCTCCAAGACGTCGCTTTTGCATTACAATCCACTGACTGTTACCGTTATTTTCAACAAATGATCCTGACGATACGGCGTCCGAGGTACGAGTCTAAAGATAAAGGAATCGAAAATCACATTAATGTGAACCTTATGGAGTCATAAATCTTTTAGCGTTTAAATATTTACCGGAGATGTATGAATCCGGTCAACAGTACATCTAATCAAAACCAACTGTTTATAACGAGTATAAAAGAATCATGAAAATCTGAATAAGAACAGGTACTATGTTAAAACATGAGAAAATTGCTGCGAACTTCATGAAAACTACTTACATGATGTTCCTTATCTAGTTTGACTTTTTTTCGAGGTACGGTCAACTCTAGGTTCTCTGGTATTGAAGATTCGTGAATTGGTTCACTAAAACTACAGAAATTGGAAAATTTTAACACTTTCAAGAAAAATTCACAGAGAAACTTGAAAAATGCAAAAATAAACCGTATTCTTAAAATAGATTTTCTTCCTTCACAGAACGCTGGCTCCGTAAAACTTGTAGCAAATGTGACCGATGGACCTGAAACTTCCTCGCCAGAGCACTTCGCTGCTTCGCGTTCTTTTAAAATCTGCAATAAATTGGGTATTTTTAAAAGTAACGGACTCTTTCGGGAAAATTTTTCTGCATGCAACTCGAAGACAAGAAAAAAAATCAGAACACAGTTACCACCCTAAAAGAACTGTCTAGCAAGCAGAAAATTACTTCTACTACATTTTATAACAAACAGCCTTTATTTTCAATTCCTTATTTCTCATGAAGTACTTTGAAAATAAGAACAACAAACATCAGCCAATGAAGGCCTTTCACCATTATGGAATGTTTCCTTCAGCACACCAGCAAATAGATTATTATCTTCAACATTTTCTTCTTTATTTTCCTTATCTGGTTCTGATACTTCGACGGTTTTGCATTTCCCCTTTTCCATTCGCTCCTATAAATTTATAAATAACGAACAAAAAAAGTACAGATTACAGCTCTATCAGCTTTAAAAGATGTTAAAAGATAAAGACTGCTAACAGTTGACAAAATAACTTACAAACAAATCCTTTAAACGTCGCAGAGCAATTGGAATGAGAGCAGAATTTTCCACTTTAAGACTACTTGCAACACTTGTTACATCTAAGGCTGCAGCAAGCAAACCAAATGAGTATGCCCTTAAATAGCAGTTCGTGGAATCACTTTCTGCCCATCTGTAAAGTTGCGGAATCAAACCTTCTGGTTCCTGAAACATTTCCAGACGTTAACAAATTGATATTTTCAAGCTTTAGTTAAGAATAATTTCAAGATTCCAGAAAATCCGGAACAATCATCTGCATTCTTTTTATGAGATAGAACTAAAAATAAATTGCCGATAACTAAGACTTACGGATAAGACAGCAGAATCTAAACCGGGAATAAGATTGAGCAAAAGCCTTGCTGAAGCAATGTTCAATTCAATGTCATCGCGCGACATCAAATATGATACTAGAAGCTAGAAAAAGGATTCTTGTATAAACTGAAATAATAATGTAGAAAATGAGCAGTAAAATGCAAGTAAAACATTAACTTATATAGACTAAAAAACTTGTGGCCAAATTGTAAAGAATATTATATTTTTCATAAATTTCACCAAAACAGTGCAATTTTTTCCAACCTTGTTCATAAATTCTTCATAGCGACTGATAACTTTCAGTAGGTGACCGAGGATGCACGAAGGATATGTTTTAGCCGGATGACGATCATCTAGAGGGTCAGGATCTTGCTTCAAAAATTCATCAGTAGCTTCTTCTATTAGTTCCGAAAGTCTACAACATCCTTGTCGTGGATAAAAACGAATTTGCCGGAATTGATCAACAAATTCGCCCAAGTTTAAAAAGTTACTGCCACCAACCCAAATAATTCAATCGTTTTCAATAAAAAATACGTATTACCCGAGTTTAAAAAAGATGATAGAAACCTTATAAGCGATGGTTTGACAGTGAACGAAGCATTATCATTTTCAGATTCCCAAACAGCGAGGATAGCTTGCAATTCGCCCGCAGCGCTCGACTGGCTTGGATGAGGTAGATGGATCGCATGCGTACCGTGATTCGATCGTGATGGAGCGAACATTGAAATAAAAAATTAATCTGAAAATGACTTACGTGCATGACTGAGAAATGTAAAATTGCGCAATTAAACAGCAACACGCGGTTTGGTTGCAATACCATTTCTGGAACTAATAAGTATGAGATTAAGCTACACCGGCAAGTAAATACAAGAACACATGCACTACCTAACCCAACATTTCCCAACTCAACAGACTACCTTTTATACAATTGCGAGGTACCGAAAATTTGAGAATATTTTTACACCTTGCTCTACGCCCGAAGTTATGTCAGGAACCAGGGTTCGATAGGTCACGCAATTTTTGATACTTCAGCAAGAATATGAGTTGCACAAACTACGTGTGAAAATGAGAGTTTTCAAGGCTCTTAAATGAAATATATCATGCGTAATTAGACCCGATTTCCTTGCTATTAAATAAAACTCATTCATTTCCACTTCCCTGAAGGTAAATTCAAAACACAACCAGCTTTATTTTCACGGAAACGTCTAAAGTTGTACAGGCCTTTTAATGCCTAAACGAATTACCATGAACTTTTCCAACCAAAAATCTGTCATATGAAAGTCTGACTTCATGTGAACAAATTTTGATGTATTCAGTCGCTCTGTTAAATGAGCATGATAACAATGAAAAAATGCACAGCCAAATAGTTGATCTGATGCCAAATTTCGGATTTGTGTTATTTCAGTGTGCAAAAAGCCTTTCATCAAACCAGGGCTATTTGTTGTTTGAACTCGTCAAATCTTGAGAAGTTTATTCAGTAACTTCATCAACTTATAGGTAAAACAACACAGCTGATGGCAAGTATTACTGAGTAAAGAATGGAGTTCAGTATCGACCGCTTTTGGAAGTCAGATTGCAACTAGTGCATTGAAACTTCCGAGTAAAGATGAACCATTACTCGGTCAAGAAGCAACATTCGCTCTTGCTCAAACACATTAAAGCTGAACGAAATTCATTCGCACAAAAAAAAGCTGATTAACCCTTAAGTTGCAGAAAAACGTATTCACCTCTCATCTGTTGCACTATTCGTCCGAAGCAATTATTTTAAGAGCATACATTGCGACAGAAGAGCGCCGATAGCGGGAGTCAAAATTATCAGCTCAGCAATAACGGTCTTTATTTCATTATTTTATCGTTTTGCTTCAAATATGGGTAGGTTCTCCCACTCTTGTTCACATTCTTTTGTCAAGACCGTTTCCACATTTTGATATTTCACACAGTGCTGGTCGAAACAATAAATTTTAGTAAAACCAAAACAACGGCAAAAATGACGACAGAAATTGGTCTCAAACTTCTTCAATTGCACAATCCATCTGACGATGAAAAGTTGTCGATATTTCTCCCGATAATCTTCAGCAATCAAATCCAAACAATGTTCTGATGAATTTGAGCCGAAAGCTGGATGCTCGAAAGACGGCGGTAGAGTCACCAGTCGAAGTGCTAATGATGACTTCGGAAATGTCGAAAGTATTGGCAGCAGCCGCAAGGATTCTGAGCAAAAGACACTGGCACCGCAACTTCCCGATAAAGTAAGAGAAATCCGCACATCTAATATTCACCCACCAATCTCTGTACACTCAAAAATTCATCATCAACTGACTGGAGTTTTACGGCTGGGCCGCGTTAAGTCTAAGTAGCAGTGCTTTATTAGTTGCTGGTTTGTGGGCTGACGAAAGGGGAGACTTGGGGTTGCAGATGTATCACAAAGTCTGGGAAGGCTCGTCGATATTTAATGAGATGTTTGCTAGAGATCTATTTTTAAGGTTTATTAAAGGTCGTCATTGATGTGTAATAGTTTACTACCATAAAAGTCATAAAATCGATCGGCAAAGAGAAAGCTGTTGAGAGACATTGGGTCCTGCATATTTGCAGAGGAATGATTTGCACTTCTCTATCTTGAGAGTGTTTTTACATACGAGTATTTTGTCATCTTCAGTACTGTTAATTCGAAGTGCAGTTGTGTACAAGTCGGACTTGATGCTGTTGCGGTGAATGTTGTGAAAAGTCATGCTTTTGTTGTGTGAAATCCACATGCATTGTGGTTACAGAGGAATCAAAACTACTGTTATTTCTTCACCGAGTGGATACACCAAAATTTTCATTTCGCCAGAGCAATTTTTATGTTGATATTGCTTCTGGAAAAAGACAACCCCGTACGGGAGGTAGAAAATAAAGTTAAGGTTGACCATGCATTTGAGAGAATGTAGTAAGTAAACTTGAACCCACAATGTCTGTCCGGTATACAGTCCACACGGTATCAATGTGACCGAAGTCCGAATTTAGCTGCCAATAGTCATTTAGATGCCATTGTATAAGTTAGGTTACTGTTGTTACCACCCTGTTTTCTTTACAAACCAACTGTTGAAGGAAATTGGATTAATGCACTATATGTATATAGTACGCATCAGTGCCAGTCATTCGGAAGTTTCATGCACGATTCATTACTTCCATTGCTCCTGTCAATTGAAATTTATGGATAATGGTACAAAAAATGCCCTGTAATTGAGGTTTTTTGCAGGACAGCATGGCAAGTGATGTAGCAGAAAAATGGGCTTGCTCACAGTGTACGTACGCAAATTTTCAAGCTGCTAAAACATGTACGATGTGCCGTACTCCCCGACACTTAGTATTTATAACTGAACCACCCTGTACTTCCAGTACTGTTTGTGGTAGTGACGAAACTGAACAACGATGGCCTTGTCCGGATTGCACATACTTGAATGTCCTGAAATCTCGCCATTGTGCAGTCTGCTTGTGTAGACGCCCTTCGGAATTTGTTACAAAAGATGAAAAGGAATTCGTCTGTAAAGGTCACAACTTTTAAAAAATGATCTTCAAAGTCTTTTTGATAATTTCCTTCCTTGATGGCAGTGTTTGCTTTTTATATGAGTATATGCTTTCATCTGATCCTGATTTGAAATTTCAGATGAATGCACAATCGATCTCGATGAAGTGGAGAAGTTAGGAAAAGCCCTGCATAAATGGGATTGCTCGCAATGTACCTACAAGAACTGGCCTAATGTTAAACACTGTACGATGTGTGGTACACCAAAAGATTATGTTTCTGTGGGGATTGATAGTGGCGACACTGGTCAGGATTCTTTGGTTTTCTTTTCTTAATATTCAGATTTTACGCTAAGTAGAATTGAGAGAACTGAGGATAGAAATACTCTTTGAAACGTAGTAATGCTTTCGTATGAAATAGTGAGAGTCATTTTTATTTTGAGGTGAAGGCGAAATTGCAAATTGTCGTTCCGTAAATAAGGAAGAAACTGATAATCTGTCAAAATCGGTGGAAAAAGCTATGAAAGGTTTGTAATTAAAAAATTTTTTCCTTCCTGTGTTTGTTGGAGTGCTCTGCAAATTATTCTAAATCACGAATCAGTTTTTATTGATGCCCGTGCATATTTTTTGCGATATTGAGTGTAAGCTTTGCACACGATAAAACTTTCTGTTAAAAAAAAATCATTTCTGGTAAGGATGATTGTAATGCCCATAAATGACAACGTTTTAGATTGTGCTGAAGGAGGGAGTGAAGACCATCAAGTTGTTGGAAAAGCAGCCAATGTAAATTTAAATAAGCGGGTCGCTCTTCTCGACGTATATCTTTCTCATCTAAATAAATCAGTACGTTATCAAATTTACAAATTTATAGCCTGTCTGTTTTCTCGTTATATTTGCCCGTTTATGCATCACATGAGACAACATATAGGTTGATACGGGTTGCGCATCATTTTTGGAAACATGTGCTGAAATCCTTCGACAAAGCAGTGATGCTGAAGCCGAACTTATTCATTACATCTATCATTATGGCGAAAGCAATCGAAGAATCAATAGCTTTGAGGTTAGTTTTTGACAGCTTCCAACGCTTAGTATAATGCTTTTCACTTTGTTTGCGTCAGCTATGTATTAATCGGCAAAACTAATTACCAGATTCCTGAACTACTTCGACATTTTTGTTGCTTCTGAGCAAAATCACGGGCACTCAAGGCTTTTGATTTGTCAAAAAAGTTCCTTTCCAATGTGAACAATGCAGAACTAACCACTGTTTATGAAAAACTTTCTTCCATTGTGTCCCTGCTTCATTCACAGTTGTTCCAAAATACATAAGAACCGTATCATTTTTCATTAACTGGATTTAGAAGTTTAAAACGTAGTAATTACATGTTACTGTTACTACCCGTTATTACCTTTTATAGTGTTCCAGTTTGGGTTTGTGCAATTTTTTTCCTCTCCGGAATTTTCCTGTTATAAGCAGTTCATGTTCTGATTCTTGTGCCTCTTGCTAGAATATCGTTTTCAGCATTCATTAATCTGTATTTTCAAAAATTTTACTTTTCTCGTAACCACTTCATTTTCAGACCATGTTGTTGAGCGATATTGACGAAGAGAGTGCATTAACAGTTGTGAACCGCTCAATTATTGATATCATCCGGAACAAAAACACCAGGGTATTGGCAAGTGTTCCGAGATTTTTTATTGACTCCATATCGTCCACATTCGCGATTCCAGGATTAGGTATATAATCAATCACTTTTGTTCCTGTTCGAAAAACTGAGCACATCATCTTTATAAAAAGTGTAGTTATCCCATCACCTAAGTCACATTTGATTTTTCATTTTCTTGAAAGCTCATAGTCTCATGTTGTGCAAGCTTTTTATAAATTATTTCGTTTATGGATTCTTTTGCGTTTTCCGACAATTGCTTGCTGTCGGAGTTGCGGATGAGAATGTTCTTCTTTCTTCAAAAGAAGTTGGGAACTGCATCTTATTTGCAATATTTCGATAATTGTTTTACCATATATTGTTTGGAGCAAGCGATGATTATTCTGATGAAATTCACAAGAAAATACGCGAGAGCATGTATGAAGACTATGATATGACGCGTGTCGCCAACAATATTGCCTTGTTTACTCTACCAAATGGTGACCTTTTCATCTTTGATAAATACATCTGCATTTTACGTGTTACGCTGATATATTTCTATATACTGCACTGTTTAATCCGAAGGAACCTGACTTTTGAAATGTTGGCAATTCTGAGGTAGAAACACCGCTTTCTTAACTGCTGTTTAACGTTTGTATCTCTGACCAATGAATTCGGCATCATGATTTTAGAAGGTCTGCTTTAGAGCCGGTTTTGATTGAGTACGAGAGAGTTTTACCAAGGATTTTTCAGCGATTTATGATTTGCGACCATGGGTAGTTTCCGGTGAAAGTAGCTTGCGCGTTCTGATGGATCTTGACGATCGTAGTAAGATTTTAAACATTATGGTTGTTTTCTAAACCATGTCTGTTGATGGTGGGAGCTATTAAAACAGATTTTCGAGGCGTACTTATCATACTTCTCGTCATGGAAAAAGCACTGTGTCTCGGGGGGTGAAAAGTGGAAATGGATTCTGGTGCATTTTGTTTCATATGTTGATGTGATTTCGATTTTAGAAGTTCTTAATACAGTATGTTGCATGGATGCACACTCTCTGTCAGGACCAACAGGCTATCAGACATACGCACCAGTACTTTTGCGAAATCGTGGAGGAGGGCACAGTCTTGTGGATGCAGTTTCACAGGTATGATAATTCATAGCTTTATTCATCACTGATTTATAAATATTTAAAACAGAACTGCTTTAGGAAGTACTAACCTGACTTCCTTACAGTTCATGGTTTTTTGATTTTAGGCATTGTGGGGTGTAATTGACAAAAGTAATACACTTCGTGATGCGCTGTACCACACATTGTATGCGATGGAAACTAAGTAAGCCTATTTTAATTGAATTTCTTTTTTGCATAGCATTTTTATACGCTTATTTTTAATTTTACGTACTTTTAAAGTAAAAGTGGGTTTGAAATAGTATCTCCGTTTTCTGAAAGTGTTTTTAGTTTTCGAGGTCGATGGGCAGCTTCTTTAATGAAACTTGGACTAAATTTTGATATCTGGATGATGCAGCGACATTGGTCTAGCATTGTTGAGTGTAGCGATCCTGGTTTTCCGCTGGAGCAGGTGTCTGTTGTTGCTAGTTTTTTTAGCAGATTAATATTTTTTAATATTTCAAGCTTTGTTTACGCCTTATCAAGACAGCTGTCCATGCCTTACTAATATTTCAGATTCATGTGCTTGTCTTGGCACAGGTTTTAAATCGTCCTATTATTGTATTTCCTATTGATTCATCGAAATTAAGCCCATTCCCCGCTCGGGGTGGGCGTCATGCTGATTGGAAGCATCCAGTTGAAGGGTTTTACCCGCAGCTGCCTGGCTTGAATAATTATCGATTGTGTCCACCTTTGTTACTTGGCTATACTAATGGAAATTTTTATGCGCTTGTATTACCTCCGCGTCCTGTGGTTGGTAAGTTTTTTTTTCCTTTTTAACCGCTGTATCATTTGATTATACTTTTCCAAGGGGTGAAATTATTTTATGTAGAAGTGACCATTTTTATTTATTTTAGGTCTTGAAGTCCTCATCCATACTCTTGAGATCCGTAGAGCTGCAACAGAGTATCGTCTTTGAAATCATGTCAATAGATGTGGAGTTTAAAGAAATTAGATTCAACAGTCTGAATTTTTTTATGGTTCAGGACGGGTAGATACTGGTCGTCCATCACGTATTTATCGTTACATTCGGTGTCCACCATATCCTCTTACGGAGTTTGTGCAGTTTGTGATGGATACAAAGGAGGCGGAAGGTTTTGTTAAGGACAATATCGTTGTTGATGTGGATTGCAACGGACAGCAATGGATTTATCATTCAACGTTCGGTTCACCTCATTCGAAGAATGATTTGGGCTTTCTGTTGTGGAGTAAGTCCTTATCTAATATTTTGCAGTGAAATTTTCAAAATTTTTTCATTTCGAATTGATTCCATTTATTATAACTATATTCATGGAGCTGAGATTGCAATTCCTTCAGAAGACTGGATTAAAGCGCATTTTCCAAAAATAATTCGCGATGACTGTGAGGTAATTTTTTTTATCATTTTCGCATTCTTTTGAAATACCGTTGTCCTTTTTCAGTTTCAAAAATTTGTCCACATTATCTGCGTTAAATGTTGAAATCTATGATTTTTTCATTTTAGTTGTTAATGCTCACTACTCAGTTTAATGCAGTCATCAGCCGTTCCACTTAAATCTGTAGTGATAAAGTCTGGCGAGATATTTATAATGCACACCTATTTTTAGGTGCAGAATACGGTTGCGGCTCCTGATGATAATGCTTCAAAAGTGGGCAGATTTGGTGGCAAACCAAATTAGTGAGATTGCTGCGCCGTAGAATATAAGAGTGGTTATCGCTAAACTAGTTTATTCTTACATTTATGGTGGAAATATTTACTGGTAGTTGAAAATTTTCTTTTCGCACGAAACAAATTGATCAAAATGCTGACTGAACGTTGGTTGCAGTATTTTATTTAGGTGACGCATGCAATGAAATTTGAATATATGATATTTAGTCTTCTGTAGTAGGTGCCGGAGTGCAAAATTGTTATTTATAAGGATTGTGTGTAAAGTTCTCAGAATTCTTTGTATTAAGCAATTTGGTTATTTTGAACTCCCATATTCGTCCATCTTTCAGTATTTTGAGTATATTTGATAATTTTTGAGGAAAACCTTGAAACATTCAAAAACAGTTGTGACATTCGGCTTTGGTAGCTTCAAAACTGTAGGTTTTTTTTCTCTGCATCTTGAAAACACAGTTTTGCCTGTTAACAAGAATTTTTCACTGTATGTTTGGTGATTATGGCGTCCTTTGATAGAATGCTGTTATTGGTTTGATCTGTATCAGAGTCTTGTACTGGGGACGATCAATCTTTTCTGGAAAACACGGCTACCTTTTAATATTTATTAAAGCACAGCTTTCCTCGGAACCTCAGTGGTGTTATGGTTTCCGAAACTCTGACTTCGACAGGAGGATGTGATTTCACAGCTTTATTGCTCAGTGGATGGAACTTTTGGTAAACTGCGCAGCTCACAAGGGACATTCTATGGTAAATGGTCGGGGATAACTGCCACAAGCATTGTGGATCCGATAGCTTTCTGTCTTTTTTAGTGCTTAAGTCGCTTGTATCAAAAGCTGTCAGTGGTCGTGTATTTTTTAGCCGTTTGTATTGGTTTACAATTAAAATGGAAAATTTGAAGACTCTGAAGAGGAAAACAATTGAATTTGCAGCTCTTTTTGAAACATTTTAGAATTCTGTCATTTGAAGTCCTAATGCATGTTTTTTTTCTTGGCACGATGAAAGAACACATTAATGCACGAAAATTTTCTTACACTTTGTAACGCATCAACTGAGAAATGATCCTACTCGAACAAATTGTAAATGAAAGTCCTGACGACTAAAATTGTCAAGTAATTTGTTTATTTGATTTCACTCAATGGTAGCACATTTTGCTGAACTAGGAGAGGAGAATTTATGTGATATTTTCATCTCTTAAAAGTGGAAGTAAAGGATTCAGACAATGCGTGGTAGTTTTCGAGCTTGTTTTTTATATTACCTTTGTTGGCAGTGCAAACATGCATTTTACTTTTTCTTTTCTAATTTTCAAGTTTTGAAGGCTTACCAATGTTTACGCCTCCAAAGTCTTCCATCTAATGCTGATTCTCATGATTTCAAGTAAGTGCTGATTTATAGCGTGGAAACCTCTCATTCGTGATCTTAGCACAAAAATAAAAATCCACAGATCGAAAAGTTCAAAAGCAAGAGGACTCCGTTTACCGTCACGACGTTAATCGTTCTCCATGTGCTACAAATGTAACATGATTCGTCGCTGTCGTTCGGCTGTAATTCGTAATTTCTGTAAAGATTTTAAAAGTCATAACAAATTTAAGTTAATTTATGCGTAACCTTTTAATTGAAGAGATTCCTCACAGTTATCGTTGAGTCGCAAAGCTCTTTGCACTAGCTCCGCATGTCACTATCTTCTGAGATAATTTCATACATTTTTCCATTAGTCTCCAATCTTCCTGATCAGACAAAGAAGTTCCATACATAACATATTAAAGTAAAATGAAAAAAATCACGTTGAGTGTTAAAATATTTCGAGTAAAGTTTCACTAAACCTTGGGATGATGTAACAACGTCCCTCTCTTCCAACAAGTTATCCTCTTCACCAGATACGTTGGACATCGTGTCGCGATCTTTGCTGAATGGAGAGCTTTTCGAAGACAAAACAGAGGGTGCTCCATTCTCAGTACGCTATAAAACAAATTTGTCGTGCACACTTTAATTAAAATTAAATACTTCCAGTTTTTTAAAAAGTTAATAGTGCATGCAGATATGTCAGACAATCGAAAACTTTCCACACACAATCATTCTACTAAGATTGGTTTTCTTATCGGCGGGACTATTTCATCTAAAATCCTCCCTTCAGTTTTTCGACGAATCAAGTTTGCTATCCTCTTGGACAAAAATTTTTCCTTTACCTTCATCTCAAGGAACGTAAATTTGTTCACATGGCTCGTGGCCAACACTGCTACCGTTGGCTCGTAGTAAAGATGCGATTTTTGGACCCGTTGTTCGTTGAATATACGATGCGATGTGTCCATGAATTTACCGCGAGCAGCTTGAAGTAAAAGCAGATTATTTTTTCCGAAGGAGCGAGGTAAATTTTCGTTAGAAATAAGCCAGTCATTAAGCTGAAAGTGCGCCAGTCGTACAATCTCACGACACATCTCAGTTTTTATTTGATTTTGAATCAGGAAGATCGTGCGGTTACGTCAACTTTTAATAGCAAAATTAGTTGGAAAGCGGCATACTTCTACCATTTTTTCGTGCATGTTGTTGTCTGAGATTGTATAACAGGAAGCCAAAAATTACGAAAGTAGTTGGTGAAATAAATGAGGCAGTAAGGAGAAGAATAGTGCTTCGAGTACTCCAACTTGTTGTCAGATATGTGAAACGATGGTTGAATAATGCCAAAATACTTGTGGAGTTGTTGCTTGCAGAATTCTTTTTCATTTCATCTGAGTAAATGGCAGGAAAATATAAGAATTATGAAGTGAATTAAATGAATTTCATAAAATCAAATTTGTTATTAAGAAGAAAATTCAACCTATAGTGCGTCTCACAGATGGTTCGCTTTGCCGGCTCGTTTTGTCAGCAAATTCAACTTCAACAATGGCTCGATATTCTGTAGAAGGTGTTAAATTACTTAGATTTGTCATCGAAAATGGACCGTTCAATCGTACCTAAAACACCGCACTTTGACCTCAGAAACGTACTGACGAATAATATCAACAATAATATCTATCTCATCGTCCAGAACAATTACAATTGCATTAAATTTTCGAGATTTAGTCAATATAGAATTACCACATGGGTATAGTTTTTTTCAGAAATATTAGCATATGAAACAACAAAAGTTTCAGGAGATTTTATATAGTTTGGTGAAGTGTAATTCCAGTGCAGCTGAAGAACGGCATCCGAAACTGGAGAAAAGAAGGTGATATTAAGTTGTTCACTGATTGCGTCAATACTTTCGAGACCTTCGGGTACTTGTTCAATTTTAAGCCAATTCGTAGGTGCACTTAATAATATGCTCTGATTCGACATTTTCGCTAAGAACCGAAATTGGTATCTGTAAAGTGAATTTTTCTTACCATTCAAAATATTGTTCATTCAACAACTTATAAACCTCGCCATATAGCATTTTATCATGGTTTTATTAACAAAATGACATTTCTTACAAATAATAAAAGAAGTCAGAAAGTCAAATAATTTGTTTCAAAATTCGATAATGTAGTATCGATTATCAAAAATTTGACAATCCATTTCTTTCATATGGTAAATTGCTATCTAAACCAATGGATAGTGAAATAATTTATGCTTAACTGCGATTATCTATATTTTTTTTTCTGAATTCCGCGGAGAAAGAACAACATCAACCTGTTTCCCAGAAGCAGTTCTCTGATCGCAACAGCACGCTGATGTTCGTCTATTACAGCACCCTTAATCCATTTCTCATCACCTTCACTTCGAAATTCAATTTGAAATGAAATAATTTTGTTGAGAAAGGAATAATTTTTGGGTATTGTCCAAAGCAATTGCATATTTCGCCCAGAAATGAATGCTTGTGGCACACTCATTAAAAGTTCCCTCGATCCATTCCTTTCCCGCTGCAATTTTTTCTTTTACTCCTAAACTTGCATTAAGGACAAGGAGGCCAAAAAAAGATAAAGAGAATAAAGTCTGTCATTGGATTACAAAGGAATGCATAGAAATACCTCTGTTCATAAAGCACTGCCAGGAATTCAATTTTTTATTTTAAAGCCTGGGCACTTTAAGCATCAAGGGATTTTACGTTCCGAAATCCGCTTCTCAAAGTATTAAATATTTAAGGTTCAATTGAAACAAACTAAACCTTTTCTTCTTGATATCGGACATCAACGTTCTCAGAAAGGATATTCTTTTTACTTTGATTTCCCACCCCGTTATCTTTCTCATCTTGCAAAGATACTTCTTTTGCTGAAGATTTTTCTATTATTTTGAGAATTTCCAAGAATAAGTTTTACAATTTTTCTATTGAAGGAAAATTGCGGTTAATTTAAGCAATAATTTACGAATGATTTTTAGGTAGGAACTGGAGCGTGTCATATGATTTGTGTTGTCAGTTACTTCGCAAGTGTACCACCCTTCATCTTCCAGCTGCACATCGGAAATTTGCAAACTTGCTGTTCCAACCAATCGGATACGTTTTTTTCCAATTAGTGCCACGCGTTTACCATCTAGTTTGGTAAATTTGAGAAAATAATTTAAAAGGAAAAAATTATATTTGTAGGAACGAAGATGTACATATCCCAAAGGCAATAATTCGAATTTGCAGCGAATTTATCTCATTCGCCTATTTTCCGTAGACCTTTAAAGAAATTTTGATTTGCAAGAGCATTTGAGTTGTTTCAAATGCTTGGAGTTCGCCAAACCTTTAGTCCAGATAGTCTTCGTTGTTCGTGGTACTACCAAGCAAACCATCTGCGCTGTTTCACCAACTGTCTTCGTAGAATTTTCTGGTCCTTGCAAAATTAAACTAATCTGCTGATTGAATCGATTATCAACATATAGATTCATAGCTCGACCACGTTCCAATCCGTTCCCATAAACTTCTGCTTCATCCATCGCTGGACGTGAAATACACTGTAATGTGGTGACTGGAGTGTTCTACTACAAAAAATTTTTAAAACAGTTAACAGAACATTCTAACGTTTTCTTGAAAGTGTGACATACCTGTACACTGCCTGATAATGCAACACTGGAAGTCAAGGTGGCATTTATCGGATTTGTAAAAAAATTAGTGTTTAATGAAACACCAAGCTTATCGGCTGCATCAATCAAAGTCAGCCCATTCATATATACCATCGGAATTTCATAATGCAAATTTAATGCCAAACAGCTTAACTAGAATCAGAAATTTTCGAAATGAAAAAAAAGAAAAAACAATTTCTGTTCAAAACTTGAAAAGCCTCCAAAAAACAGGGCAAGAATACTGTCCGAATCAGTGGGAAAATAAATGTATCTGTTTCATACTCAACCTAAAACAGTGCATATTGCACGAAACAATTTAATACAGAATCATTTTCGTTACGACTCCCTGCAAATTTCAGAGAAACAACTGGTGAAAGAAGGTTGAAGATGACGACATTTTAAAGAAAAATTTTGTTCACCTTCCAGCTCATGTCCTCAGCAAGTTGTCCCAACATGAGCTGTACATCGGTTGGTGCATGCACCCGCAGGTTATAATAAACTTTAGGAAGTTCGACTGAAGTAGGAGAAAACAGCACCACACTTTCACAAACATAAATACCAGTCTCTGCTTCATTCACCTGTTGAATTTGCAAATTGCCCCAAATGTGACGTAGCCGTGTTTCCTCGCCACTCACTGGTATTTCTGTTTCTCTCGGATACAGCTAGAGATTGGATCAAAGAATATTTAACACGAAATTCTGTTGCTACGATCACTCTTCCTAGCTTTGGCATTTCGCAAGGAACGATCAATTCCTCAGTATCATTTTTTTTTTCCTCTTGTAATTGTTAAATCAGTAGAAGCAACTTTGATTAAAATACTCATTTTAAACATGAAAAGTATGACGCAGGTTACCCTAGTCCAAACAATTCGTGCAGACACGGCGATGCACTCTAGAAGCGCTGTTTGACCTTTAACAACGTCAATAACAATGGGGTCGCTGACTGATGATGATACAACAGGATAAACAAGCATGGGCTCAATGCTATCATATCTTCGTGCCAGTACCTGCTTTGGAAAATGAAGTGCAAGTCGGGAATCGCAATAACATAAAAAGTTTCATACATTTGCACATAACAAACATGCAAATTTATTGAGGAGATGACATCTATCTTTCATACTCATTCAATGAAGAATCCAACACTCGCAAATAAATTCATGGAACAGTAACGGCATTGTTTACAAATAAGACTCATCCCAAAGCTCACCTCTAATTTAACGAAATTCAGTGACTTTCTTGTTTGATTGGTAAATGTATTACGGACAAGACAATAATAACTGCCTGAATCTGATAACTTTGAGAAATGTATTTGCATGCCGGATGATGTTGAGAGATATCTTTCATCTCCTGCAGAATATATTATGGCTTGGTATTTTCTCGATAACACTTTCAGTTAACAGTCTTCTAATCTATAAGGTTCGGAAACCTAGCCCATATGAACAACCTCAACCGTAAAATAGAAATTAGCAGAAGTAATTTCGATTATTTCGTGTTTAGACGCATAATTTGTGCTTGCTAATTTTAACAAGTTGAATTTTTCAAATAATAGCAATTTCAAAGTAGCTCAATAGCAGCAATTCAACACCAATTACAAGAAATGAAGAATACCGAAACCTGAAACGTTTCCAGATATGGTATATTTTATAGATGAATACGGAAAGTCCATGTTCCAATGTTCAAAAAATCGAGATTTGAATGACTGCTTACCCGGTATTCCTAGAATTCTGTGGTAGCCTTCTTTCTCGAATGTTATTTCTGGGGGGCCGGGAATCACATCAGGCATTCCGGAGCATGGTAAACGAGCAGTTTGCCCTTGAAGTACAGCTATACTCTGAATACAAAAGATTTTTTGCAATTACCCACTTCTAAAAACTCATTATGTACTTATCATTAGACAATTATAACCTCAGGTGCAACTTTTTCAAATCTGGTAATTCTGGCACGACGAAATTTTACTGGAGCGGACACAAGACGTGTGTCAATATATTTCCCACTGGACAATCGAACACCACGAATCTGAGCTGAACACTGATAATCCCCTTCAGCACGATGTTTCCCACTTCGTATTTTCAAGCTATAAAATTGGAATCAATTTTGGATCTGTAAAAACGTCCGCCTCCAATTCCAAGATTAACTTCACTCAACTTCAGCATATGATTCAAATCACAAATGAAAAAACTACGTGGGCCCATCATCAAGCAGTTCGTTGCTTATGCTCTCATCTTCTAGTTCGTTTATAGGCACACCATCCTTGATCCAATGTACATCAGCCATTGTGGCTCCACGCCATCCTGGTTCTATCTGACATGACATAACAACAGATTTATGCTTTATGAGATAGTACTGATCTGCATGTAGTATTAGTCGTGGTAACTTGAAGATTCCTAAATTACGGGTAAGATAAACCTAAAGCATTCATAATATATTTTTGCTAGCTCAATCAACCTTCAATTCATGTGAACATAACAATTAGGGCACTAAAATTGTTGCGTCCAGACAACTGCTCTCAGAAATATATGAGAAAAGGATGCTTTGTTCTAACATGCGAATTTGCAATGCAGAGCGCTTGAAATCGTTTCACTTTGAATCATTTTTCACCAAATATTTCAACTGATACGAATTGCTAGGACTAATAGAATCATTCAGGTCTAGAATTGCTACTGCTTACAATTAAGAAAGCAAATTTTAGAAAAATGAGTTCTTCGACAAAAAACAATGAAACATACTATTTCCTGATAAAACCAGATACATCTGATTTAGAAGGAGCAAAATTATTGAACAATATTTGTACATCAGGCGGTACATCAAATTCTAATCTTCGGAGAGAAGAGTGGAGAGTTGAAGTAAAATGTGTTGAAATTCATGGGCAATATCATTTGTCGTTCAGTTCTGTTGCTTCCTGCTGTTTCACGAATGAATTCATACTTGTTCATTATTTCCGATTATTACAACATTTTCAATAATCCGCCCCTCGTCATCTTTCCATCATATGTTAATCTGCCTACATTTGAGTACTCTGAAAAGAATTGCTTGGTATACGCACAACAGTGGTAAACTCATTCCGAGATCAGTTCTACCTTTCGCAGGAAATTTTGTTTACTTCGTTTCTCGAGCTATGCATCGCTCAATATAGTGACCTCATTAGCAAGGTAAATCATGAGTTTCCTCATTTCAAAAAATCGTCAATGATTCCACTAACAAGAAAAAGGAGATTTAAGAAATTTTCCAGACTGCAGAAAAGAGAACTGATAAGAATACCTCTTTTTAAAACAAAATTGCAGTCATTCTCGATGCGGATATTCCCCTAAATTTTTATAAGGAACTGCCTCAAAAGTTTGGTGCTTAGAAAACACAAATCGACACAGGTAGCAACTTCAAATGACTTACATAAAGGTAATGGGCTTATCTATGCCCGTTAACTGCTGAAAATATGAAATGCAGATTGAAGCCAACGAGCAACTCTGGGACAGCCTGACGGAATGAGATCGCAGAACGATACGAAGATGTACAATTGCTTCAGTTCATGCAGTACGATGCCATCCTTGAAGCTAATAATTCAAACGTAGTTCGAATAATTTGGAAAATATAATTTGCCAACTATAGAAATAAAGATTATTTCACTTCAGCCTAAATATTAAGTTCTTTAGGAAGAGAAGAAAGACGACGCCCAGCATGTGCAAGAAATGTCGTGTTCAAACAATAGTTCCGATGGTATAAGATAAAAGAATTAGTCTTATGCTTTTTTTAACACCCTTTCCATGGTTCAAGACCATTACTTCCATTACCAGTTTCCCAGTTATTCATTGAAAATGTCCTAAGAAGAACAGCAAGTTGATAATGACTCAAGACGAATTTAAATGACGAAATAGACGGTTTCTTTCATGATATTCATTCGACCAAGGGAGAAGAAGTTATAACACCTGCATTATGCAAAGAAATGCTTTGAATTTGCTAGCAAGCACAAACCTGATCCGAAAATCAGATCATTGCTGGTAAAAAAATTATTTATAGCTTAGATGAAATGATTTTATAAAGGAAATGAAAGGTTAGAGACCGAATGAACAGTAAATAAATCTTAAATTTATGAAGTTTTTTCTTTAAATCGTTGTACACTTGATGGATTTCATACAATCTTGTTGATGAGATAACTTCAGTAAGAACTATGCAGCTTGTATGTTAGTAGCTTATACCCACATAATTTGTTAATCAACTTCATTATCCACACTTTTCATCGAGACAGTTTTGTTGATCATGTTCTATAATGAAAGTTTTTTGACCATTGAAATTGATAGAATAATTCGCATAAAATTATCAGCTTAAAGTTTGAATAATGTCCAACCTCAATGAACTTCTCTCACTGCAGTTCAAAGCGAAACTATCTACGGGAATATCTTCACAACAATCAAAAGACAAAGTCAAAATAGTAAAAACATCGTAGTGGATGCTTCGATGAAGAATAAAAATGAAAGGATTACCGTGAAATGGAAAAGGTATGAATTTGAAAGCAAAAGTGTGAGAATTCCGAGAATTTTCGAACTGGAAAATTTACAACAGTAAATGCTGCAAGTTGGTATTTTTGAATGTTGCGGAACTGTTGCAGAAGAAGAGACAGTCGAGTTCATTCGTCACTGGGAAGAAGAAAGGCCGAAGGAAGAAAAGGAAAATAATAAAGCGTATTATAGCAGGAGCAATGGGGT
>JABVXS010000362.1:0-35213 GCA_013365335.1 Madathamugadia hiepei
TGTGTCTATCTATGTGTGTATGTGTGTGGATGTGTGTGTGTGTGTGTGTGTGTGTGTATATACTATATTCAAGTAAGCAAATTGATCAGAACTTGCAAGAATCCTGCAAAAAAAAGAATTTCAACTAGAACAGAAAATTCAAGTAGAACGTCTATTTGGAACATCAAGCAATACCAAAAAAACAGAGAACATTGATTATCGTCAATAGTTTTTTATTCCTATCCTAGATTGCTGAAGCTTCGAGAAAAAAATGAACTTCTACTGATCAGAGCGATTAAAAATGCTGGAAATTTTGGGGTTTATACCTGAGCAACAATTGTTTCCGTTTCCTCCTCATCACCCTCATCTGCAATGGCATCATCGACTGCTTCACCCATCATTTCTTCTTTCATGTCCATTATTTCTGTTTGCTTTTCAAATTCCATCATTATTTTCTGAATCTGAGGCAAATTTAGCTGTCGATTCATATTTTGCATTGCTCGTGTTACCCCTTTCATTGCTTGTGCCATTGCATCCTGACTTTTCAGAGTTTGCACCTGCAAATTAATTATTTCCAACACATCAAAAAAATCAATAAAAGTTTGAAGAACGTTGAAACAAAATAAAGATGAATAGACTTTGCAACTCCACGCACAGAAACATTGAACTCTTCTTGAAACAATCCCAGCTAATTTAAAACTAGTACCACTAGCGGTATCTACATACAATTTGTTCCATAAACAATTATTTTGACAAATTACTTTCACTTCGTGCGCCGATGCCAAAAAAAACCATCTTAAGTTTCAAAAAACTTAGAATGGGTTTAACCGTATCTGTAGCTAAGTGGTACAAATGTAATTTTTAGAAATAAAGAAATAAATACCAATAGCCAAATTGATAAGTTGTAATAGAATAGATACCCGCAGTGAAACTGCCTGTATGTTAGCTTTCATCATAATGAATTTTTTGACATGTCGACGAGTTCGAACAAGATCTTTCGCCATAACTTTCACTGAATCCTGAAAAATAATCGAAGTTTTTGATAAATGCCAAAAATACTCTACTTCTAAAATATGGAGGTATTTGGAAGCCTTTGAAGAATCTTATGAATATATAACTCTCCACTAAAATCATAGTATAAAAACTACCCTCTCTCTTTGCCTAATCATTCCTAGTAATTTTATACAACATTTATTGCTTCTGACCAGTTTTGAATTTTGAAAAGTGTCTCGCAAGCTTTGAAATCGCCTGATGGTTTGCAAATACTGGAAATATAAAATGAGAAATTTCAACGTATTCACAATTTGATTCATTTTGGCCATTTTCTTAATATCAGCTATAATCTTTTTCTCCTGCATTTCGAGACGTGATCGCTCACGATCCAGTTCTCGCATTGCCTTATTCAACGCTCTCTGATTTTGTCGCAACATTTCAGCGGGTGTCTTCTTTCGGCCAAACAGAAAATCCATACAAACTGAAAATCAATTTAAATTTAAAGACTGAGAACTTGCATTAGCTGCACGAAGTGATATTAAACAATAAAGTGATACAATTCGAAAAAAACATTACAACTACAATATTTTTACATGTCTCATCAGCACACTATCAGACAGCAGTTTCATTTGCTCATATCTCATTTGCGGTACTAAAGTACTACTGGATTGTTCATGTCTAGATTTAAGAGTTACTGAAAGTGAATGATTTAAAAGACTACGCTTTGGTTATTCAATATATGTTTACTAATAATCCCTATTCAGAAAGGTAATGTTAAAGAAAATGTAGTAAATGTTCACAGATCACTCAAAGAAGTGCAAATTCCAAATCGTTTGAGATTTCAATTGCTGAAAGTTAAAAAAGCTGATTCATAGTCATTATGAATCATGGACAAAATCACGTGAATAGCGTCAGTAGATGATGACATGCACTTAATATAAAATAACGGTATGAAGTAACGTTACCTCTTCCGATCAAAAATCTCGAACACAACACCAACAACTAAGACTGCTTTCGTAAAGGAATGGAATCGTAAACACGCGCTTCAAGAGAGAAGAATCGTTTGCTTCGCACTCTAAACGCGATACGCGATATGCAAATTTTCGTCTCACAGCTAAGATTTAAATATTTTAAATTCAAATAAATGAAACCAGTATTAACCAAGTAGTTCATTGTTTAAAGTTGATTACAGAGTTTATCGCATGGCATCGTCAGACTATGGCAGAGCTCATCGAACTAGTTGCATTGTCATCAGAAACCCGAAGGTTTTATGATTTTTTGTCATCCAGAAAGCATTTCTTGTAAATATGAAAAAAATAGAATTGTCCCAAAATTCGAAAATTGAGATATTTGAAAGAATTTCAGATAAATAACTGTTATGCTACTTTCAACTCTATCAAATTTTCGTTGTTTTTTTGACTTATTTCAAAATTCAATAAGATAATAGAATTTCGACAAAACATTTCACTTTTTTATTTCCATTTCAGTTACTTGAAATTACGACGGAAAACAGTAAAAAAATTCTGAAGCTAAATAACACTGAATTTGTAGTTTACGAAAAACAAATGATTGCAGCGTCAATTTATATCAAAAGAATACATTTTAGTGGTAATCATTCCTGGCAAACTTTTTACGAATTTTTTCAACTTAAAATTGACCTAAATTAAATGCTGAACCATTAAGTAAGGTTACCTCCTTGAATTTCGGCTTTAAAATCTCAAATAAAACTTTCCTTGTCACCTAAATTTTTCAGCATTCCTACACAAGTTCCTGGATGAAATTATCAAATCAATTATTGACAAAAGACAGAATAGGATTAGAAAGAGCTTCCTTTCAAAATAAGAAGGCATCCAAAGCTGACACTCAGACTTCACTTTTCCCTTGAACCAAACAAAATTCAATAACAAACCTCTTTACTACTGCAAAGCCTACCTCAAGGTGAAATTAGAATTTGAAAATCAAATTTGTGCATACATTTGTCAATCCAGGAATACATGAGTTTCAGAGCCATCAAAGAAATTGATTTTGCTTGACAACTTGAAGATCAAAGAGCCATGCTTTGATACGACCGGTTTAGCTATGGCGGTTTCATTTGCGACCGGATTTGCCGAAATACCACTAAATCGAGTAATTTTTTCTGTTTTGGTGAAAATTTGAATTGAAATTTTCTTTTGGCATTGAAGTTTTCACTTTTCAAGATCATCAGTGCATTAGCGGCAGCAAATGTGCTTGAAATGTGGGATATGCGTATGGCAATTGTCAAACAACTTCGGAAATTGGCCGGAGAACCTGAAAGTGCTCCGTTCGCAATTAACGTTGCTGCGTGCAATTTGGAAAAGCAAACGGCACGATACATTGTTAAGGCAAACCTTTAATTAAGCACTTTGTGGCTTCTGAAAATTTGCTTTCATCGTCAATTTCAGGCTTCGATAATGGAATTGAAATCATTGCAGGAATCCTTGGAAAAGTTCGATGAAGTGATTAAGCAGAGCAACTTCCTTGTTATCAACGACAAAAGTTTTGAATTTTTCATTTCTCTCTTCATCTATGAGGTTTGTGTCGCTTCTCATTTGAAAACATACAACAGCAGCAGCAGCAGCAGCAGCAGCACTATATTGTGCGTTGCGGTATTCCTCAAAACGCACAGCGGGTAATTAATTAGTTCCACCGAAGTTCAGCGATCATTTCTGTTTCATCGATGCAGCCCAACCTTTGCGGAAAATTTGACCTCTTGTTTTTGAACTGGTTGATTAGCAGTGTGCTTACTGAGTGAAATCGAACAAAATTACACTTTGAATTTTTAGAATTCTTTAACAGTCGATAGACACGAAAAACAGATTGTCGCTGAATCAGCCGTGCGAGCAATCAGAATTTGGTGTGGAAATGATCATCGGCGTTATACGGTAAGATTGATTGATTGATTGATTGATTGATCGATCGATTGAGTGATTGATTGATTGATAAAGCGAAATGAAAAGAGAGAATGAATGGGAGAGGAAGAGATCAGAACAAGCTGAATAAGTTGGCCAATTGAAAAAGTTTTTCAGTTTACAAAGAATATGGTCAATAAGTTACGACGATCTTGTGATATCGAAATTATTGATCAAATTGAAAGAGCGGTCGCTGAACATTTAGCAATTCATTCGCTTCCGTTATCTTTTACTCTCTCCCTTCCACAATTTTTGCTAATATTTGTAGAAACCTGCGAATAAGAATTTAAAATTAAATGTTCAAAGAGATGGCAAGAGTTTTTCCATTGCAGAGATAAGACGCAGATGGCTAATGAACAGGTACCTCAACGGCAGGTCCGTAGAATTAGAAGAAGAATAACCCGTAGTCCAATTACTGATTCCAACCAACTGTTGAAATTTGGTAAATACCGTAAATGTATCTGTTTAAAATATCTGAACAATCATGCTTAAGTAAGCTATGCGCAAAAATCAGCAATTAGTCGCAGTGGAAATTTTTTTTAATTAGTTATGTTAAAATACTGGCCCAAGTACCGTAATAATTAATCCTTAATTGTAGAAGCATTCCGCCAAATCGAGTTTCCGGCAGCTAAACCAGATGCGAACGGAATTCATCATTATTCGATCGTCGTAATGTTCTCTTGCTTTTCGGGAAAGAATACATGTGCAGTAATCTGCATTTTTTGGAAACTTTTTTTAACATAATTTTTTTTAACCTAACCTTAATTAATGTTACAGGTGGAATTTGAAGCATCGAAAGAATTACTACCCCCGGATAAGCCGAAACACATTGGCTTACAACTTGAAGCAATCCTGGAATGTCCCAATTGAAGAGGAACTTACAACTTGAAGCAATCCCGGAATGTCCCCATTGACAATGAATTCAAATTTGTTCATTATTCCGAGCGATTTCCAACTTCTATGCTTGGCTATTTCTGTTTCAGCGATAATGCGAAAACAAAGAAGCGAATGGAATATGTTGAAACTGTATTTACACTTACTGCTTGCTTTCACACTTTTAACGAGCAAAATTTATTTCTCCGAAATTCACGTAAGAATGACTATAAATGTGTCTTAATACGATGCGAATCCAAGTGCTCCGCAATACAACCCTCCACCGTAGTGACCTCACGTGCATTCCAATTCCTGATGCACCGTTTCAGACACTTCGGCCAAGGTAACGGCCATTCCATTTCATTTTGTAGACGACCTGATGGCACGTTCACTTCCAAGTTGTACATCGTCCAAAATAGCAACAGGCGACGGTAGGCTCGCGTCCGGATACGTGCGTGATGAGGTAGCAGGACAAATGAGTGGTAAATGCTGCAACATTCATTAGCTAATTTCAACTGAGCTTTGATTAAATTGCCAGGTAAAGGTCAGAAATTGCACGAATCAGTTGAACGTAAGTTTGGCTGCGGAAAATTCTGAGGCAAAACTTCTCTTTTGTTCTCTTAAATTCAAGATGGAATTCTGCAAAATCCAAGTGAAATAAACTTGTAACCTGAAAAGAAAACTTGATAGCCAATAGGCAATTATCACGTCAACGCTGTAATGTGTCCGTGATATCGATAAGCAAAGCATACCTCCAATACACATCAGTATTAAACACCATCTGAATTACGAAATGATCCTCGGGGAAACATAGAACGCTTCCGAGAAAGAAAGAAAGAAAGGGGAAATTAGATTTGCAGATTTGTGCACGAATTAAATTAAAACTTCATTGTTGTGGAATTTGCATTTTAAATATAAAGCAAGCTATATGAACCTAAGTGGCCAAATTGAGTGTGGTGAATAGTGATTGAAATAAAATGTAGTTGTTGAAACAAATATGGTATGTCCGGAGAAGAGAAGGTCACCACAAATCAGTTCATCATTTTTATTGATCTGCAGACTTAGCTGAAACAACCACCTGCATCCTTGCAGAACTTCAATCAACCGAATTGGATTACCCGTACAGACAATGAATGAAAAAAATTCAACTATTCACTCCTACAACAAACTATTTTGTAAGATTTCAACGTGATCTCTGGCAGCAATTTCAATTCTTCATTTCTGAAAATTTTGCTGCTCTTTTCTTCAGGTCAAATAAGTGGTTTGAACATTTGAACCAAAAGTGATGGAATCTGTGAAATATTTCGTCCCTTTTTCAAATGATCAAAGAACCAGATTTTTTAAGGTTTGGTCAGCGATCAATTGAAATCCATTTCAATCAATTTTCAAATGAAATAAATTTAAATGAAATCACTTTTCACTACTAAATGCACTACATATCTCAAGCAAAGGTCTCGAAATAAGTGTTGCGACGGATTTTAATGCAATCTCAATTGATGAATTAATCATCTCAAATATTTAAACATCCCAGCGATTGTTTGACTAATTGTGTCGAAAGAATATGTAAGTTCAAGAGAAATTCCATTCTCCTTCTTAACGAGAACTGGAAGCAAAAGAAAGAGACTGAAGAAAGAGGAGATTGCTGGGAAAAGCTAAAATCAATGCCAAATGTTGTTTTCCTCTCGTTATACTAATTTGTCTCGATCGTGAGCGGTCGGTTCCCCGACAACAGACCTTAGCGACCAGTCGGTCGGGTAAATCTAGTAGTCGCATGAATGCTAAGGCGTTCTCCATGGACAATACCTGGTATATGCGCATCATTAGCAAGGGTTTCTCGCTTATGGACGACGCATAGAACCGTGGCGTGAAGACGACGCTCCCCAGTAGCGGACCCCACAACCACGTGGGACAAACGCTAAGAAGAAAGAGAAAGGATATGTTGTACTTTATTACACCTACACAAAGTACCACGACACTTGCGACTTCTTTGATCTACATCATAAGTATGTAAGATCGAAAACTACACCATCTTGTCAAAAAATGACACAAAATTTAAGCATTTCTACGACGTACATTTGACTAGAATTACCACAAAATATTTAAAGTTCTTTTTTTCAAGTTTTACACGCTGGCATCAGTTTTCATATGTAAAGCATTACATTAGCACATACTGCATTATGAAGTACTAACCTGTTACCAAAGAAACAACACTATTTTCATCGCCTGCCACTTTCCCTTGCTCATCATCATACATAGCAGTTCCAACTTCGTAAGTATTATTTCTGGAAGATGCCAGACGGAAATTCTTCGAAAAACCAATGATACGATCAGACTCGGTAGACGATAATGAACCAAACGATGTTGAAAATGATGGTATTGTAGCACTTTTGAATAACTCTTTGTTTCCAGAACTGAAAAAGTTTAAACTACACTCTTCCTGGTTTACATGAAATTTCTTATTGTACTTATCGACTATTTTTTTCGTACAATTAAAATTTTATTCCATAGTGTTTGCTTTAATTCCGCAGAGCGATCGTATTTTACATTTTCAACCTTTTTTGAAGATATTCCTCCAACTGCTTATTTGTTTGAATTGAAGATGTCGCAGGACTGCGAAGGGATGTCCTTGAACCAACTTTTGCAGATAATGGCACAGAATGGATTGAATGTCTTTCAACATATGAGGAATTGTGATCGCCTAATGATGTTGAATGCATGGCGAAAGAGCTATCATCAAATACGATACCTGACTTTCGACTAAAAATTCGTAACATATTGGAAAATGTCACAGCTACGTCACCAAAACACACTGCATTTTGGTGACAAAAAAAAATTGAAAATGTTTCAAAACAAGTAACTGCTGACCGTTTTTTTGGAGTGAACGAAATTTCCTAGAAAAAATTAACCTATTATTGAATGATGACTCAATTGAACAGCTATTCAAATGATGCCTTTTATAGTTCGATGAAAATGGACTTTTTGCAGCTTGTGCTGTCCAGTTGCCAAAATGTAAAGCCGAAAGCCACTGTGAGATAAAGTTTCTGCTTAATGAAGGAGGTGATGAAATACTACAACCACCTAAAAACAAAGCTAAAATATTTGTTAAACAAAGATTTCTTTCCCCAAAAGAATTTGCAAAACCGGTTTTATCCAAAAAGACTATGGTCAAGCGATCTCTTGACCAAGAAAAAGATCATCTGCCCAAAAGAAGTCTTTATCAAGTACTACACAAATATATCCATAAAAGTCCTTAGATCAAACAGTTTGCTTTAGAATGTTAACGTCTCACCTTGACCGGTGATTCCACGAGATGAGACATTCTGCGGTGTAAGTGTCGAAGACATTCTCCTGGTAATAGAGCAAGAAAATTTCGCCGCTTCAAAAAAACATACCAACAAATTCAGCAAACAAATGAAAAGAGCAGTGATTTCAACCACATACGTCGTAGAATAAACTCTATCGTATCGCAGAAAGAAAGAAATGAAACTGGCGCAGATAACATGATTTAAAGCAAAGATCTAAAAGAATGTATGGATATTTTTTATTTATAAAAGCAAAAAATGAAGTCGCTAGCATCAAAACCAAATTCTAGAATGAGCTCAAAATAATGAAGTTTTGACAGAGCCGGAAAATATTCAGCTATGAAAATATTAATTCCTGAACCCACCACAGACTTTTAATTAGAAAAAACCTACATCAAAAATAAAGCAAATCGTTGGCAAAACCCAAATTATAACTTGTTGCCATGAATGCCAAAGCCTGAAAACAATCACTACTCGTATCAGTTAAAAACCTTATGATTATGGTCTTTATGAATCTCGATTCGATTCTACTTTCCAAGTACGGCACTGAGGTTGTTATGGCTGATTAAATCACATTTCGTGCAAAAAATTGGTGGAATATAATATATAACTCACCAACAATCAGATTCAAATTTGAAACGACTGATATCAAGCTCAATATGGTGTCAAATGTGGTTCTAATCAACTACAGACACCAGGAATTACGGAATCACTCCAAAGCAAAACCAGATACCTTGTCCTTTCAGCGCCGTGTTCCAATGCAAGCAGTAAATCTAGTTTATTCTTTGTTGGCAAAACTGTTCCATAGTGCCATGATGAATTCATTTTATAGCTGCAATTGAAGCCGATCAAATATAACGGGACATCAGCTACATGTGCTCCAACCGGAATTTTACAGCTTTACAGCAAAATCAAAACCTCTCTTCTATATTGCACACATGAGACATGAGTGTTTGAAGAGCATTATAACAATACTTAATAATCTACGGAATCAACTAAACGTTTTAATTTAAACAAATCCTTTTGCAAAAAGTAACATGGATGTGCCAATACAAATAAAATCGCTTTCCCAAGAATGATACGACTTGAAGACGCGTATAATTGAAACATGAAAAAAAAACTGAATTTTATATATACATAAAACTTAATATGTACATATGAATAATTTTCAGCTGCTCAAAAGATTTACATTTGGAATCCCCGATTTCTTTGCATTTACAAGACCAAGTAAAAATCAACAACATAAAATAAAAACACCAACAAAATTCAATAATATATAACTTATGAAAAGAATAACCATTATACTCAAAAATATGTCGAAATTTGTTTTTTCTTAAAAAAGTGCTTTTTTGTTTTCAAAAAAAAACATGCATCAAAATATTCAAAAAAAAAAACCAAAACTTACCCAAATAATACACACCTTAACGAAAATTAATTTGTGGAGAGAGAAACTGTCTTGATGCGTATATGAAAATCACATAGCAAACAGTTAAATTTTTTAGAGCTGCTACTATGATTATTGCATTGATTACACACATTCATAGATCACAGAAAGTTCATAAAAATGAAGCAGTTAACCGAACTGAAACTATATACAAAAAAGATACAATCAACTTCATAACATTGCAGCCGATATCACAATTTAAACCGCAGAAAAAGTTTGACTATGCATTCTTATCGTGAAAAAGGAAGACTTGGTTCCTGCTTGTAACAGTATTTCATTTTTTCGCTTTTGTATTTGTTTTCCAAATGTATACTCTAGAAAAGAAATGTATTTAGATGGGAGGAAAAAAATCACACCGTAATTCAAATGTTTTGCAGTCAACACATTTGATATTTTACCGTGAAATTATCAAAAAAATTTAGTGTTCAATTAGCAGTACAACTCTTTCGCGCCTCAAAATGAAATGAAGAACCCAATTTAGGCAGAGAAAGCTCGTTTAAATTCTGTGCCCTTACATTTGAAGAAGTACGACATTTCAATAAACAAAGCTCGAACTGATCGGTTGCGGATAGTATCTGCCGTAGTCGATGTCCAGACGTTGAGTCTATCATTTCTAGCAATATACTTTTCTACAAAACATACTTTTTGACTAAATCAGTAAAACTTCATTAAAAAGATGCAAAAATTGCTTTGCAAACTTTTAGATGCTTCACTAGCAAAAAATTCACATTCAGGACGGAAACATGAAGTCATGCAACAAACAATCAATTGTTTCCTTATCTTTTAATTTCACTACAACCAAAATGCACCTGTTCCGGTCTCAAACAACAGGAAACACAATGTTCATAATGAGAGCAACAACCGGTATGCAAATCACACCAAGCACAGCTAAAGCGTACTGACTGAGTGCCCACTTCGCAGCAACCATTCAACATTAGGAAGCCTCTTTCACATGTGTAACCTAAATGTACAAAAAATTGCAAAAAATGCAGCGGAACAAAAGTCACAAAAATATGACATACAACAAACAATGGAAAACTCTGCTAGAAGTCAAGCTTACCTTTATTGATTTGTGATGTGAAGGATGTAAAAGCAAGTATTAGTGAGATGAGAGGAAACATATATTATTTTCGCTGACTACAGCATACCATAACTGGAAAGTTTCATTCAAAAAATAAGAATACCTTAGCCGTCCCATCTTACCCGAATCCAAATTACCTCTGTCATCCGTAACGGAAGTCCTTCCCTGTACTGTATTACGGCAAATCCTTACTTCATCGTTCGCCCAGCTTTCATTTAACGCATTTGTATTTCGTCCAGCACTATCTGCTAACCAGTGGATACGTCTATGTGCTGTTAGCTTGTACTTGTCTAACATTTGTTCTTCAATGTCTTGCTACAACAAATAATATTACAATTAAAAGACAAAAACGACCAAAAAAACCATATCCTACAAACGGTATTGGGAAGGAAAATACCCACCAAAAAAATAAGAAAGTGATGAGATTAACTGCAGGTTCAAGAGAATTTTGATGCAATACTATACAACTAAAGTTAATCAAAATATATAGAGTCTATTTGAAAATCCGTGCCTTACACTTATATCATCCTTATTTCATCCGATCTTCCGATCTGGCGAATAAAGACTTAACCGAACAATGATTGCAATTCTTGAAAAATCAAATTGAGAAAGTCAAGTGTACGTAAGGCATAAAAGATAAGAAAGTGAGACTTACCCCAGATATACTCAACGCATTTTGAACAATCCACACTAATAGACCACTTTCGACAATGAAGTAAAGTGAGCAGAATGCAAAAAGGAGAACGAGCAGGTAGGTGGCTCGAAAAGACCGAATGATCAGTCTTTTCCCGTAGTATGCCATCTGTGCGTACTCGTACATCTTACACCCCTCATACATTCCAGTACGTTTTCTCTTCACTCTTGTCGACCCAATTCAAATAAGCATACCGAAAACATGCAACCCATGCTTTTGGAAATAATGTTTGCAGCCAAAGCCGACTTTACCAAAATTTCAACGAACTTCATCACTGATTAACTCAGCAATGTATAATCCCGCCAATCCATACTCCTTGTGCATCCCACCGGAAATGCCATTCCGATTGATGAAATCCCTAGCCTGACGAGGAAGAACGCGAAGTTCTGAGGAGAATTACAGATTTATACGACTGAAGACAGTGTAGTTAGAGTTTGAAGAATAAAAAAGACTACTAATAATGAAGAGGGAACAGAGAAAAAAAGATTTGCAAAGCAGTTTATTGATATGGCTGGAAGGTTGGAATGTTGTGAAATCGAAAGTGAAGTTCAGTCGTTCACGAGCAAAGGTGCTGACGGTTGACGGCAGGGGTTGGTAGGTGGTTCCGTGGAGGAGATTGTTTTGGTTATCCGGGAGTTATGGACTGTTTGATTATGTCATCATAAATGAAATAGTAACTGTTTTCAAAATTCTTCCTTTCATTTTTCCATTCGATGATAATCGAACATATTTGTTTGTCATCGATACCAAAGGGAAAAAAAGAGTGTAAGGAATAGGTTTTAGCTCATTTATCAAGCTCTAATTTGTGCATATCAGTTCTGTGCTTGTGCTTAGCGTTGAAATCATGACTTCAATGAGTAAGGTGCTCCTTGATTTACTGTGAATGATTGCTCGGTGATCAAAGGGACCTGAGGTAATATGAAATGTAAAAGAAGTTGTGTTTTTAACCATTTTCTTAAGTCACTCGCTGGTTAGGCGAACCATGAGCACTGGTGACCCTGGCAGAAACCGAACCTGCGATCTTCTGGTTAGAAACCAGATTGCCGATTATAGATTGTTAAAACCTTCACAGCACTTTTAATTCATTCAAAGTAAAAGAATTAGAGAGATAATAATGAGCTTTCGACTCAAATTTAAAATGTAGTATAACATTTTCCATTTGTTGTGCCATATTGGCTTGCAATGCTTTCTACAACTTTAAAGGGAATCGCTTCAGTTTTGCATTTACGAATTCCTTGGTCTCAAAGTTTTTTTTTTTCTTGTGTGTTGATAACAGCGTTATATTTAATTGTCGGAGTAGATGTCAACTATTTTTTCATTTCAGTTATGAACTTTCATGAATTATCGTGAATAATCGCTCAGTCATTAAGAAGACCACAATTTATGTGAAGTTCATGAATGGAAATTTATGAATCAGGAGTAGCTATAATGCGTTTTTTTGGCTGTAGAATTAAACAACATTCATCTCATATTTCGACATCCCGAATTGTTCGTGTAAACCATACTTCACAACCCGAGAAGTATCGGTCTAATGCTATCAGGTACCAATGCAACAAACGATGTATTGTTGACCTTCAATCTATAAAATACTTGGCTTTTCTAGCTTTCAAATTCCTGAACTGCAGTTACTATGGAAGAATACTTGGTGCTGTCGTATGAGTACGCGATCGGAAAGATTTATTGAAAACATGATTCGAATCTATTATAGTAATCTAAATAAAAGTGATTTTAAAAACTTTTAGTTTTGTCATTTTCAGCACCGCAAAATATACTCCACTTTCTTTTTTACCACGTTTCGTGAAAGAGCAATTCAGACGGTACAGTAATGTGTTCTTCCTTATTATCGCAGTTCTTCAGGTAGCTTATTTCTGGAATTGTATCCCCGGCCTAATATAGAGAATGTCTTCTGCTTAAAATTTACGATAGCTTGCGAAAAGTTTCTAATTTTTTTTCCTGAAATTATCATTTTTATAACAAATTAAATTGTTTATTTTCCTTTACTGTAATTATACTGGATGTAAATATTCACGATAACATTGCCAGACTTCCATCAATTTGCTTTTACTGTTTTATTCACAAACTTTTGCAGCAAATCCCAGATGTTAGTCCGACTGGTCGTTTCACAACTGCGGGACCTTTAATCATTATTTTAGCTGTATCGGCTATCAAAGAAATATTTGAAGACTTCGTGAGCTTTATGTATTATTTTCTATAAACAAAAATCAAAAAATAATAATGTCAAGTCACAAATTTCAATTAACTTCAAATTTTCCATTTCGACTCCTTTGCAGAAGCGAAGGAAATCTGATCAAACAGTTAATAACTACCGCACGACAGTTCTCAAAGGACATGAATGGAAATGTGCTTTTTGGAGAGATGTAAGATAGATATACCAGAATAGATGTAAGATAGATATTTCAGAACAACCAGGAGTTAATTTTCTGCTAGCATTTTTTTCATCTGAAACCGTAAGTCAAGTAAAAATTAAGTAGTTTGCGAAGCAGTTTTATCTGTGTCAGAATGTTTGTTTGCTTCTTAGGCTTCTCTTAGGCGTTTGATAATTTAGAGCTTATTTTATTCGACTTTTACATAAAAACGCTGAAACTTCCGGTGATTTTTTTTCTTTGGTGAACAAGAATATTAATACCTTTATCCTGAACGTCATAAAAGTATGTTTGCTTGTGGATTATTGCCATGTTTGGGATTTATATTGAATTAAATGACTGGGCGGTTTGAATGATTAAGCCTCTTCTGGTCAAGCTTTAAGTTCACTGTTCAGAAACATGCTGTTGTTAAAAAGGATTGATTTGTTTTTTTTTAACTCGACTTTGTAAACTTCAGTTGAAAGTGGGTGATATTGTGCGAGTGGAAAATAACCAGGTGTTTCCGGCAGACATGGCATTATTGTCATCTAGTGAGCCGTTAGCTTATATCGAAACTTCAAATCTAGATGGAGAAACGAATCTGAAAATTCGACAGCGACTTAAATGTACATCGGATCTGATAACTACAGCAGCAATTAAGGATTTCCATTGTGAGATCGAATGTGAACATCCAAATCAAAATGTAAATGAATTTATTGGGACGTTACATGTGGGCAATTTGCAGCGACCTCTCAGTACGTTTGCAATGTCTCTAGAAATTCTGGTTTTTTAGTTAATCAGTTGAGATGAAAGATGAACATATATATGTATATATATATATTGGTTTCTATTGAATAGCGGAAGGTGTTTGAAATTTGTACTTCTGTTAAAATTCAGTGTTCATCATGTTTAGAATATACAACAATTCTGAAGCTGCATATTTACAGGTGTCCTTCAATTGCTATTACGTGGTGCTCGTTTGAAACATACGCAGTGGATCTGTGGAGCGGTGTTATATGCAGGGCATGACGCTAAGCTGTTAATGAATTCAAAAGTAGCTCCGCTGAAGCAGTAATTTTCTTCTCTTGAAAAATTTTGCTCCACATAAATGAAGGATCCCAGTTCGTTATATGATTTATACATCAGTTTAATACGCTTCCAGTTATTGCTATCTGAATTATTAAATCTCATAAATTTGCATTGTGTTGATGTTTCAGGTCCAAAGTTGATGCTATTACAAATCAGCGCATTATATTTTTATTCTTTGTGTTGGTTGCTCTTGCTCTTATAAGTGCTCTTGGAGCATATTACTTTGACCACAAACAGCTAATGAATGCTTATTATCTTGGGCCTCAGAGTTTGTTATTTACTTTTTTCCAAAATTGCTGTGATTATCAATGCAGTTCTAGCTTGCCATCGAATTTTGTCGTTAACAAATATTGAAAATCAACTGTAACATATCTTATGAAGTATCAGAACGAAGTTGCGGTTTTCTTAAATCTAATGTAAAAGTGACTGGTTGAAGGTAGGTTCGAAATCCTTAGAAACACTGTCATTTGCTTCAAAATTTAATAAAGTCAAATGTATAGATCTTCCATTTATGTAGAATAACGCTTATTGTTTTGTTTTTTTTTATTTGTTCTTCATTTTACCGCGCAAAGATTCCGTCTTTTATTACTTCTAGAAAATAAGCTGTCCAACTTTTTCTGGAATATCGTCACGTTCTTCATTTTGTACAATAATTTAATCCCGATCTCACTGCAAGTTACACTTGAATTGGTGCGATTTTTTCAAGCAATGTATATAAATAATGTGAGTAAGCTCTCCCTGGTTAATTTTATTTTCTTGTTCTCAAGCTGTAAAGCATCATATACGTCCAACCGTAACTTCCTTGAAAATCCAGAGCTTTTTAAAGCTTGGTTTTTCACGGAAATTTTCGAATTCTTTAGTGAGAACATGAATTTCCTAAATCTCTTTTTGACAGAGTTTACCGTTGAACATTGGTGGGAAGCATAACAAAAAGAAATGAAGTTGTACTTTTGCATCATATAATTTCAGGATATTGCTATGTATGACGAAAGAACAGATAGTTGTGCTGTTGCGAGAACATCCAATTTAAATGAAGAATTGGGGCAGGTAGATTCTTTTTTTCGCCGCTTTTATATTTTCTTATTTCTTGCAGTAGTAGAAAAATTGAGTAGTGCGATTTTTGTTCAGAAACTTCTTGAAATACGTCCTTATGGCTTATAATTGCATCCTCACTTTCCGATCAACTATCGTTGGCAGCGCAAATAAGGTTTCAGCATTTAAAACGTAACAAGAATAGGTTGTTTGATTCTCATGATGGAAGCAGAAGACAGTTAATTGTTCACAAACTCGTAGTGAGAAATTTGTATGGAATATAGATAATTTCAATTTCTGTAAACCATTTTTATCTAATGTATTCAGTTTTTTAAAATTAAACGTAAATGCCGTAATTTGATCGTAAAAAGTTTGTAGAATGTTAAAATTTGAATATAAAGGTCGATTCATTTTCGTTTTAAGCTTTGTAAAACCATAAGAACAGGTTTTGTTATCGCCTTTTTCATTTAGTTCATTTTAATTGACGCTTGATATTTTTCTTAAGGTGAAATTTGTAATGAGCGACAAAACTGGAACACTTACTCGCAATATCATGAAATTCAAAAGATGTTCAGTTGCGGGCATTAATTTTGGAAACGATGAAATGGATGATTTTCAAGATCCTAATTTACAGGAACTTATCACGGCTTTTGATGTTAGCTCCATTTTTGTGAGCTTTTTTATCACCTCTTTTAGTTGCAGCATTCATGAGATTTTTGGGCTAGCTAGACTACATATATATACTAGTGTTGAAACTAATATATACATATATTAGAGCTAACATCATATATACATATGGTATGTATAAACTGGCTTTTAGAATTTCGAATTGTGTTCTGCAACCGGCTTTTGTTTATACTTTATTTTCAGGAGAAAACTGGATCTGTCAAAGAGTTTCTTCGAATGATGGCAATTTGCCACACAGTTGTTCCAGAAAGGGATGAAAGTGGTGAATTGCAGTATCAAGCTTCTTCACCAGACGAAAGTGCACTTGTTCATGCTGCTGCATCTCTAGGATTTGTGTTTCACACCAGGAAGCCAGGGAGCGTTCTCATATCAGAAGTACTTTTTAATTGTAGTTTATTGAGGATTTAGTTGCTTTTGAGTTAGCACCTTTTTAACTTGATGGTATAAAGTTGTATGAAATCCTCAAAAATTTTTTAATTCTTTTAAAGTTTCATAAATGCAGAGTGGATAGCTTAACTTTTAATACGTCTTTTATTTCTTTTGATTTTTTTTTAGCGTATATCTTACCTACTGTCAACTTTCAGTTGGGTGAAATCAAAAGTTACAACGTTTTAAATGTGTTAGAGTTTAACAGCGATAGAAAACGAATGGGTGTTATTGTACAATGTCCTGATGGTGTCTTGAAATTGTATGTCAAAGGGGCGGTGAGAAATTTATTCAAAATGCATTCATTATTTTTAAGGATAAAAGCTTTTAAGTTTCATTCTCGTGAACTTTCAGAAGTCTCAAATTTTAAAATTTTTGGTTTTTGTTACGGTTTGTCGTGAAATTATATTACTGCCAGACAATTTATTTATTAATTGCGGAATAATATGTAGAATCAGGAAGGCAGGATTAATGATGCAAGAAGCAGTAATTGGGAGGGAGTAGACTGGTACAGAATGAGCTTATGGGGATAATTGCTTGACTTATATACTGAACAATTTTACATCGCTGCACTTGGTAGTTACCAAACAAAAATTTTCATTTTTTGTAATTAATATGGCATTACATTTTGTGATTAACAACGACTTACATTCTTGTAGTTAACAAATACTTACATTAACGCAGACTTTGCCGCCGATTTAGAATTTTTCGGGCAGGAAAGGATTGCGAAATTAAATAACTGACTCATGCATTTCGGTTTTTATGGTATCCCAGAAAGCCCAACTCAAACAACCAATTGATCTGTCATGAATGCCTTTCTCCATGATAATTTATCTACCTTAAAAACTTAACTCAATCACATCAGTCATTATCGCTTTCTCAATTGAAACAATTGATCTATCTTGAAGGTTTAACTCAATCATATCCATGATTATATGTGTCTATATTTTTTGAGCATTGTCAGAATGTTGTGATGGACTTCATGAAATAAATGTCTTTTCAGGATTCTGTGATTTTCCAACGATTGCACAATGATTCACCTGCAGTTGATGATTGTTCTGTCCATCTTCGGGACTATGCATCAAAGGTCTGTTATCCCCTTCAATGATCAAATGTTATTACTTGGAGCTAATGCTCATGTTGCTGGTCTCGAAGCTTCGTAGTAATTATTTAAAAAAAAAAAAACTTTGAAGGGTTACCGAACTCTCTGCTTCGCGATGCGTACACTGGAGTTGGAAGAATATAATAAATGGACACAAGAATTTGAAAGAGCTTCAATTTTGATGGACGAACGGGCAGAAAAATTGGCAGAATGTGCTGAAAAAATTGAAACAAACCTTACCTTAGTGGGTGCATCTGCACTTGAAGACAAGTTACAACAGGTACGTTTGAGAAAAGTGTCGATGTACGGTGATTTTTTTTTATAGTTACAACTGTAATCACTGCAACAGGGTTTTTCAATGCAAACCTACAAAAAAATATGATAAATCAATATTACATTTGAATCTGAATACTCCGCTGCATCAGAACCAACATTTTGTTGTTATAACATTTAGATTTTATTTTCTATTGCAACAGAATTACTAGAAAGTTGAAAATTCAGTACTGTTAGCACATGAGTCGGAATATCCTTCATCAGAAAACATATTTGTGGAACTATCAAGTTCTGGTCAGCTGATCAGTGGATAAGAGTGAATGTAGGAAACTTTTCGTTTTTCTGGTTAAATGTAGAAAAATGAAGTTTTCCCAGGAATCAACTTAGCAAATCCAATGAAGAATAATAAAGTGCTATCTAGCATAAGAATTATGTTGGCTAAACATTAACAGTTATTTTTAGTACGTACCCGAAACAGTTACGGCGTTACTTGCTGCGCAGATACGTGTTTGGATGCTAACCGGAGATAAGAGTGAAACAGCCATCAATATAGCCCGTTCAGCAGGTCTTGTTCATTCGGACATGAAGTGTTGGTTTATCGATAGCAATTCATGCGATGAAGTTTTCAAAAAACTTTGTGAATGCAGTAGTAGCGTTCAGTCATCCACCATTCAGCACTCTTTGATCATTGATGGCTGTGTAAGTTCGGTTTTGCTTGTTTGGTTTAAGCATTTCATTTCATGACGCCCATCTTATTAATACAATTAACAATTATGATAACAGTCATCACCGCAGCAGTCGTTATTATCCACTACGTTCTATCAGAAGATTATTGATATTGAAGTGATGATGTTGAAAAATTGTAGGATTTGAAGGTTTGCGTGTTTTCTCAGCCTTGTTCGGGTTTTTTCTTCGTAGAATTATTGGTGAAGGAGCACCAAGGTAGCTTAAAATGAATTATTAAATTTCAAATCATTTTTCTAGTTCTTTTTTTACTTGCCAGTTTCTAATAAATGATACAAGGTATAGAACAATAAGGAGTTGGGAATATCCATATTTCCTTCATCTCTGAAGAAACCTTTAATTGGTTTTTTATGTTTCACAGCATTAGCTCGGGCTGGAAGTAAAAAGTGCGTAAGAAGGATCCAGAAAATGAATTTCGAAATTTCAGGCGCTAAGATACGTTATTGAATCTAAATGTAGGAAGATCTTTGAAAATCTAGCACTGATTTGCCCTGCTGTGATTTGTTGCCGGATGACTCCAATGCAGAAGGCAGAAGTTGTGGAAATAGTACGAGAAGTCACAGATGACGTGGTTTTAGCAATTGGTGATGGTGCCAATGATGTTGCCATGATACAAGTATTTATTATTATTCCTCATTTCTGATTTTTCAAGAGTGAGCTGGAGTTAACAACGTGATAAGAATGATGAAATTTTTGGTTGCTTAGAATATATATTCAGGAAATGCTTCCAAAATTTTCCGTAATTTAGGCTGCTAGTGTTGGTGTGGGAATAATCGGTGAAGAAGGTTTACAAGCTGCATCTGCCAGCGACTATTGTATTGCTCAATTTCATTTTTTACGCAGGCTTCTGCTAGTTCATGGCGTTTGGAATAATGAACGAGGTGTAAAGGTTGTCACATTATTTCTTTCTCTGATCTGATATTTTAGAAAATTTTCGAAATTATCGTGAGATTAAGTGTCTTTAATTTTTTTCATTAGTTACAGGTGATATTATACAGCTTCTATAAAAATATATGCTTGTATTTAATCGAATTATGGTTTGCGATATATTCTGCATTTTCTGGTCAAACAATTTTTGAACGTTGGACTATTGGTCTTTTCAATGTAGCATTTACGGCATTACCGCCTATAATGATTGGATTATTTGACAGACCTCTTTCCGATCAAATAATGCTTTCTTATCCTGGTTTATATGCGAGTTTTCAGAAACGAGCATTTTCCGTTAATGTAAGTTACATGTAAATGGAATATATTACACATTTCCCTGCAAAAATTATATAGCTTGCTGACTAGTAGCTGAAGTTTTCTTGCTTGTTTTATTTTCTAGGTAATGAGGTGTATGTATACTTTTTGCGTTTATTTTAGCAGTTTGTGGTTTGGATCGGTCTAGCAGTTTGGCATTCGTTATTTCTTTTCTTTTTATCTTTGGCAGTTTTTTACGATCCTGTTGTATGGGACAATGGTAGAGTTGGTGGCTGGTTGATGCTTGGCAATTCGTGCTATACGGTTTATCTTTAATTTTTCAGTTGAATCGTAATGAAAATTTAAGAAAGGAAAAAAGGCTGTAGGGAGAAAAAGACACATGATTCATTGTTTTATGGCGTTGTTTGGTTATATGCACCTTAAATCACTCAATGTTTTGCCATATATTTTACAACACTCCATTGAAATTTTATTTGTTTTGGTTGTAACCACAATTTTTCAGTTTGTGGTAACAACAGTGTGTCTTAAAGCCTTGTTAGAATGTGACTCTTGGACAGTTGTTTTGCTGTTTTCATGCATTGGCTCGATTTTATTGTGGTTTACTTTCCTTCCGCTTTATTCTATGGTGAGATTTCACGATAGTTTGCAGTTCTTTCCGATTTATGCTTTATTCAATAACCTATTATTTTTTATATGTAGGTATATTCTATAATTTTGAAAATCATGAATCTGTACATTGCGCAGATTACTTTAAAAGGTGAGTAAATTATAGGTTTGGCCTTCTTTACCGATTGGTGAGCATATGTTTGGTATGGCATCTATAATGCTGAGCTCATCAACTTTCTGGCTGGCTTTCGTTCTCATTCCTACAGTAACGTTATTGATTGATTTCATCGTCAAAACGTAAGTCTAAATTTTCTAGAAGCCGGGGTATGATTTTTGAGTTTTGTTCAATTTCGTATATGTCTGGTCTGTCGATCAAGACAGAAACATGAAATATATTGGAGAAAATAGCGCGGAAGTAGATTATTTATGTAAGATGACAAGTTTCGTTTACAAAAGTCATCTAGGTTAAATAATTGTTTGCAACATTCGTATCTTCTGCATTCTCAGACTACAAAAAGAATCAATAAAATAGATTGAAGATAATATTTTAGGATCCGAGTGACTTTTGCGCCGACTCCTAGGGAAATAGTATACTTCCAGGAACATTTCAGAAAACAGAGTTCTAACATGTATTGCGAATTGCACTGGTAATTCTTTTCCTTTCAATGACATTTCAATACTTTCCGTCGATAGATTTGTGTGCAACGATGTTTTTCTAATTTTTTTCCATACATAATTGTAGTTCACCATTGTATTAATTGAAAGATGATTGCTGCTTAACGCTTTTTTTTCCTATGTTCCCATTATTATATTATTTATCCTTTAATGAAATAGAATGCTGTTATTTTACTGGATTCTTAATTTTCAAACTTTCCAAGGTATTTACAAATCACATGCAAGTTTTTTATGGGTCATCCTTAGCTCATAATTAAGTCACCTGGAGCGAGTTTTGTTGGGCTCTGCATCCTACGTACTTACGTCACTTTCATTTGTGTGTTTAAATATCTCTTCAAGTTGAATCATGTTCCTGACGTAAACATCTTCAAATGTGAAAATTGACACTTTTCCAGTTTGATTTCTTTATTTTTTTCGTTCTGGAATTTATCCGGACACCCTGCAAATTTGCGCATTAATAAGCGAGTTTTGTTGGGCTCTGCATCCTATCTACTTATATCACTAGCAATTTTTTAATAACATCGAACTTGACTTCACTTGTGTTGAGAAGATGCATCAGCAAAATCGACGCAGAAATGTGAAGTATCAGCGTGCTACCATCTTGTTCATTAAATCTTATGGTCTTAGTCAAAAATGGTTGTTTATTTTCTTGTTCGGGTTTTTGTAAAGAGGAGACACATTTTGCATATTTCCAAATGATAGGAGAGATGAGAAAGAGGTATTACTAAATAAACAATACATAAATTGCTTGCTAAGCACAATAAATGCATGGATATATAAATTTTTTGTTTTAATAGTTATTTCTGTCGAGTCTTTGTAGTTTACGGAAAGCAGAACAATCTTCGTGGTCAGAATCTAATGGTACAATCAGTGAATCGGTGTCTGAAAACATCGGTGAGAATCCTACTTTGATATTAGCTGAACAGCATGGATCAGCCCAACGAGTTGAGATGGTGTCAGTCTGCGACACAACAGGGACGCGGCGATCAGTGTCTGTAAAAAGTCTCATCTGAATTTAGACTATTATACTAGTGTTCCTTACCTTAAATTTGAAAATTCACTTTAGCGCTTCTGTGCTTTTGCAATAGTTCATATGTTTCTGGCTAAGCCCTTTTTTTATCCTATTTGGGAGTAACGTTATTGTTACTCTTCTGTGGTCGGAGTGCTACGGCCATAATTTCTTTAGCAGTTACGTTGGAGAAATTATAAATTTGAAAATTCACTTTAGCGTTTTTCTGGTTTTTCTGGCATTTTTTATAGTTTATTGTAATATTGCTTTTCGTCGTAGGGCAAGAAACGAAGCTTCTATTTTGGCATTTTTTATAGTTTATTGTAATATTGCTTTTCGTCGTAGGGCAAGAAACGAAGCTTGTATTTCGAACTGCATCACTTTTTTGATTGGGACTCTGGAATAGATCCAAGCTGTCAATTGATAAAAAACATATCGTATTCAAAGTTATTCCTTCAGTCGTAGTTATATGTTGAACCATTTCATTTGGGTGTTTCTAACTGACAGCTGGCAACTAACGACAGTCATAAGCGCTTGGGATTTTGCATATTTACAATGTTATCACTTCGATATTAAGAAACGCCCGTGTGGATATGGGGTCGGCCATACCTGTATCGATTTTCATTAACTCACTTAAAGAATCCCTAACATTCAATCGCAAAATAAAGGTACAGTGCATGTCTTTTTTAGGCTTCTTATATTTTTGTTGATTTTTGTAGTCAAATACATGTTAGTCTTGAAATTCCATTGTCAGAACTCGAGCGCAAAGTATTTCTCTTTCTTTCTATTACTTTATCCACTCTGCAAGCTCATATTTTTCAGTTTTGACTGGAATGTGAATCAGGACAGTAGATTTTACCCATTCAAGCGCTATATTAAATTCTAATCCGAAAATCTTTTATCCTCGCGCTTTTCTATTTTCAGTTCCTCACCATGATTATTTCTGTCATTGGAATGTGTCATTTCAAGTGAGTTTGGTGTGACTTTGTACTGAGACTCAAGTTCGTCATATTTTAGATGTCATTCACTCGTGAAAATTATTAAAATTGCTTTTAAGTCGCAGGATGACGAAGTAGAGGGAATGAAAACTAGGGAAGTATTCAAGGTTGGAAATAAACAGTACAGGCCTGGATCATTGTGGTACTTGTAGTATTACCACTAGTAATAGCATGTCCCGCTGAAACTTTGGAGCAGGCTGCAAAGATAGCAGGGGTAATCCCACCAGTTGATATGAGACCTTTTATCGCTTTCGAATCGATCTGCAACCATGAGTTCTTGGGGAGGAATATTTGACAGCCAATATTCTGGGAACACATTGACAATATACTGTACTTCTAATATTAAACGATTGGACATTCACTTCCCGCAATGACCATTTCCCCCTAAACATAAGCGTGACGAAAATTGGGATTGTTGCGTCTTTTTTGTCTCGCAATATTCCTCGTCAAAAGGACTGGAGGTATTAATGAATCGTTTTGAATTTACGCTTTTTATATTCCTGAAGACTCCTCGAGTAATATAGAAACCATAGATGTCATGAATGTAAATCTCGAAGAGTGAAATTCATCTTACGAGAGAAAAAAAGTATCGTTAGTGTATGTATATATGTAAAGTTTTAAAAACAGCGATCACTTCTTGAAAATATATAAATATTTTCCATAAAGTTACAAAAATATTGTACAACAGGTAACAAGGATTTACTGTTTACCAATAAATCGAAACGAATCAACAAATCTATCATATAGTACTATCTGCGCTTTAGGAGCTATTGAGGTGAACAATTATTCAGTAGAAAAAGAAAATACAGGAAAAATAAAAAAATCAGGTATAATCAATAAATCCCATAGAAATTTAGCGAGTATAAAGGTTGCAGCAAAATTATGAACTTGGCCAGCAGTATGTAAAATCGTTGACGTCGATCGTAATTAACATTTTTCGTTATAGAAATTCATGCTAGCTTTATATGGTACCCTTCAAATGGCAATAATAATAACAACATGACGAGCCGTAAGACAACAATAACAACCATAACAATATTTGCTGATATTATCGATGATTTCGATGGTTTGCAGAACGAACAAAAACATATCACGAAGTTTCACAGTTTGTGATGTTGATTAGAATGGAAAAGAAAAATAGATAGCTGAAATCTTGATTGGAACTTACTAAATAAAACAATGAGAATCTTGAAAAAGCAAAAAAAAAAAGAATTCGAACATGTATTGTGTAAAAAGGCAAGATATGTTACATTTGCGAAAATAGTGCAGTATTCTATCCTAACAACATCCTAACAACAATCTTAATAAATAGATGCAAAGCAGCCATTTATCACAAAACGATCTTAAATTTTGGAGCTTTTTCCTGTATTCAGCTTTTGAAAAGTGTTTAAATTGATCAGTTTTTCCAAAACTTCAGATTAGTTCTAAAGAACCATTTTTTTTAGAGGTCAAAGAAATATGATAAGAGGCATTTGGATTAGTCAAGTAAGCAAAGTCTGCTTAATATATGCTAAAATGTACTAATATTGTCAATTTATGATAAAACCATAAAAAACCAGTAATAGTCAATTCGACCAGAGAAAAGCAGAAAAACCGACTTACATAATGTCGTACTTATATAGACCGTTTCTGAAAAAAAGCAAAGTGCGCTATTAAAACTGGTTGGTGTCACATTCCTACATAAGAACGAGTAATTTTCTTAATAAGCTACGCATAAGTGTGTCAACAATGCTTCTACCCAAATGAATGGCGTTTCTGCTGAGGTAGTAGAAAGGGAATCCGTCTAAAGAACCATCTCGTGCGTTATAACTAAAATCTCGAAAAACGAAAGGTGAAAAAATATTACAGTGAAACATATTAGACTTTGAGCGACTGCTACCTCCCCCAAATGCTCAACCATAAAGCAGGGGAAAGAAAACTCCTCATTACTGAGAAAAGCGCAACAGAAACAACTTGTAGTTTTTATGAGCGCACACCTATGCTTCGACCTAAAACTTATGGACTAAAAAAATACGGTATATATACCGTATTTTATATATTTATCGTATTTGTTAGTATTTATTATAATATATATCGTATTTTCCAACAGAAATCAATAGTGTTAACGAAGGAAACTGTTTGGTATCGTGCTTATCACAAGGGTATTTTTTAGGGAAAAAAAGGTAATACATGTGATGAAGGTAAGAAACAGAAGCACAAATTGCAATTTTAAACTGGTAAATATAAAAGGAGAATCGAACTAGGAATAAATTATTTTATTAACACAAAATATTCTATCATGTGAACAATTTTTTTTTTCTTACAAAATCTTGAAAATATTCGAAAAATAATAGCCGAATCAGTAAAAGTATAATTCTAAAAATTAAAAGTTTGCGTACTTCTAATTAAATAAGCCACTCAACATACATTCACCTTTATTTATAATCAGGACATTAATGCCCGGTTGAAGCGAAGCATTGCATCACGTTCCATCCGTGCAGGTTCATCAATCGTTTTGATCAATGTGATAGGGTCAAAGGTAACGGAACTCATGCCACCACCATTCATATCCCCACTACTTCCGCTTGGTGCATCTGGTGAGGAAGTTGCAAAAATACGTTCCAGTGAAACAGTAGAAGAAGGAATTGTCAATAGCTCAGTAGCTATTTCTGCTAGAAGCCCATATTTAACAGTGCTGTATTGCCAGTACTGCAGTGGCGCTAAATTTCGACTGTTTATTGTTCTTGGGAGTGCACCAGCGATTATTGAGAATGATGATGGTGTTGTCTGATTGGTTCCAGCCTGAAATAAACGGAATGTGATCAGAAGTTGCAAAAAATGTGCATGAATATATATATCTATACCTACAAATATACATAGATATATATATATTTAAAAAACCTGTGTACAGAAACTCACAGCAAGTTCATCGAAATATGACTGTACGATTGCTTCTGTATAACGATTTTTAGTAGCAGCTTGTTGTTTTTCCTGGAAGTTTAAATTGAAAAGTAACTAGGATGCATCTCTAAATCGCGGATACAACGACTACATTATACAATACTTCATTAAAATTTATCGCTTCTAATTCTGGGAAGAATGCAAATTTTGCAATAAATTCATTGAATTTCAACTATTTCACTCAATTTTTGAAAAAGTTTTGAAGCAGTTCTCTTCAACCACGGACTCAATTGCAACTTTTTACAAACACTTCTCTTTCTTCACTGAATTCGTAAATTTTCGTAATCTGACACTAAAAATGATTCGAATTATGTAAAGGTTTTTTACCAGCAGTATTCTGGAATGATCAAGCAAATCAAATGTATTAAACAATTTGTTTACTTCATAATACCTTCATTATTTTCCGACGTTCATTTGCAGCACGGATAAGATCTGGATAAAGGGAAGTACTTTTCGTAACATTTTGACATGAAAGTGATAGATCACAACTGTCAGTACTAGTCACATTCCTACTGTCACTTCTTGCGTTACTGATATCAGAAGCTGTTCCCGATGACGAGGCACCAGCTGCACGATCTGTTACCGTAGCAAGCAATGCATCAACGCCACTATTTAGCCGTGCAGTTCGCCGAGCTACCATTTCTTCCGCCAGGCTCATACGTCCATTTAGCTACAAATCATTTGATGAACCTTCCAGTCTTAAAATTCAAAGATCCGCAATTCTATATTTTTATTTCACATCATGAAATAAAGGTTTAATATTAGCATATATTTTCTACTAATTGAAAACTTGAACTTCACAATTTATTTTTTTCTACATTTTGATTCTGCAGAGTGTCCACAAAGCTTAGGTGACTTTCCAAAAAAAGGATGTATGCGATAGAAAGCAATCCTTTACAACTTTCATTGTTTCCTTAGTCTTCTTCATTTACGCTCGTCAAAGATTGTTGTGCTTTCCCTCGAGTGCCACGATTATTTCCCTTTCCATTTTTATTTTTCCATACTTAATTGCAGTAAACCTAAAAAAACTGCTATGAAGGTTTTTCAGCGAGCTGAATACCTCTTGCTCGATTGCAATCCTGGCATATGCAAACTGCTCGTCATCTAGCAATAAAGCTAAATGTGGATTCAGTGCAGTTGCTTGTATGAATGTTCCATCAAAATTGGGGTCAGTAATATCCAATATCGAAGCCGTACGTTTCTGTAAATCCATTTTCAACTGAGTCGCTAAATTTCCAAGAGCAGTAAAATCCTGAAATTCGATAAATCTATCTTTACTTGAGACTTTAATTCATGTGTAATCTAACAAATACATCAATTTTACGAATAATTTTATATTTATAGACTAAAAATAATGTAATTTTGATGCACTGCTCACTATACACGACATAACTGAAATGTCACTGATTTCGAAAGTTATATAAATAAGAAATGCTATTTCTTGGAAAAAGTCTCCTTGTGAAAAGCAAATAAACAAAACTGAGGGAAACTATTAGAATACATTTCGTTTTTGTCTATTAAACACTGTCAAAAAATGTTTTGAAAAAAACTTTTGCATAATCGGAATGATATTCAAACACCCACTTTTCTAGTGGTTTTCTTTGTTAGAGTAACATGTAATACAAAATATTTTAAATTTTAAATACTTTTTGTGGCGAACTGTTCTTCTTTCTTGTTGAATAAATAGTTTTAATAAAATAAATAATTCCGAACTAAGATTAAATATATCAGACGTCTGATCACTATTAAGACCGTGTTTGTTCAACAGTTTCGATCATTGCAGTTTTCTTTGTATAATTTTTGTCCAGAATAAAGCAAAAAACTTGCAGTTTGTCACAAAAAAAGTAAAGCTCTTTAGTTCTCTCTAATTTCTACTGATGATAAAAAGTTACACACTTTCTCGAGAGAAACCTGCAACTGCATCAGTGATGGAACAACACCATCGATCGTTGCATAAACACCATCTTGAACAACCTTCATGTGAGTGTGAAAGAGTCGCAGTAGTCTTGAAACATTTTCCAGAATTTGCCTTAATGTATAGCTCATTACGATAAAATGAAAACTTCACGGTTTCATGTATTGCTATTGTTGTCAGAGACAATTCCACTGAGATCCTAACCCACTGCTTATTGGACTGTTACTAATTAATATGTTTTGGATTTCCTCATATACGTAAGCTACTTAAACTTGATGTCTTTCATATGAACCGAAAATGAAAGTCGAAAACTTTACGAATATATAATTACCACTGAGATTCACTGATTGTTTCAACTGGATATTCAAAAGATATTCGCGCACAAACACAAAGAAATTCATCTTTGAGTTCGAGAATGGCATCAATAAGAACAAGAAATGAATCAGCAATAGGTATTGATATCGGGTGTCCTGAACAGTTATCCAATTTATATTGAAATTTTTGAAAAAAAATGCATAAAAATTTCCGAAACTATAATTTACCAACAGCTTGCTGCAGCAACTGCATGGCATTGGGTCGAGTAATAAAATTCAAAATCATGCTGTAGAAACTTTTCTTCAGCTCATCAATTTCTTCATTTGCGTCTATTACATTCAACAGAGACTGTGTCAACTTTTGATTATACGGTTCCAGCTGTGAATTAGGTTATTTCTGTTCATTATTTTCATTTACAAAAGGGAAATGAATTGTAAATAAACAAAAAACGAATAAAAATATATTGCGATTTAGAAGCGAAGGACTACTCAAAAACTGTGAGTTAGAACAAAATCTTCAACAGTGTGCAAGAAAACGAAAATACCATCCGAGGGAAGATATCCCTACGAGAAACATTAATTCCAGTTAATTCGCAGACACCACTGCAGAGATAACGCGACACTTTATCAGTTCTGATATCAAAATCCGACAAAATCTGAAGATCTAATAAGATTTAAATTCTGCTAGCCATATAAATATTACCATGACTATTCTATTATCAAACTCATTTAGCAGAATTAGCGATAGTATGCCAGATCAAAGAACATCCAGAAACAATTTCAACTTGAATAACCTGTTGAACTGTGGATTTGACAGCATCGACAACATTTGGTAGGTCAACAAGTGGTCGAACACCGAGCAGTGCAACTTCAACGCGCTGTGCTAATGGGCTATAAAACGCAACAGATACACAAAGTCGAACTAGTGGTCGCATTTCCTCTGTTCGCATGGAAGATGACTTTGGCGACTCCGTACCAGACTGATTCTCATCGGATATTTCGAAACCACTATCCGAATTAACAGAAGTTGAGTCTTTTGATTCTAGGTCCTTCGATTCATCCTCAAATAGCTTCAATCACCTTTGACCAAGCATTAAATAAAATAATGAAATGTGAAAGCTGTGGATTTCATTTCCAAAATTTTAATTTTTGAGCCTTTAAATTTTGAAGAGAAGATCAAACGGATACCTTGTCATAAACACTTGTTGAAAGTGCAGCAGAGGACGTCGCTGTGTTAAGTTTCAATACATCGATCATGACAGCAACTCCTTTTGCCGCTGCTAGTTGATTTTTTAAATTGATAATCGTACGAGAATGCTCCGTATTAATTATCTGAAATTATCGAACTACTCAGCATCATTTTTTTTTCTTAAAATTAAGGTGGGAAAATAACTATATCTCAACAACATTAGCAGTAGTGTCACTTTGCTCGGTGTGTTATAGAGAAAATACATACTGGAGGAGTTAGACACTTGATGAGAGCGTTAGCTGTACCAGTATGGCCTTGGAGAGAGAGGAGTGACATTTCTGAGAAAAAATTTACGCGTTACCACCTGCTAAAAGTAATGATGTCAAGTTGCTGGCGACTTGGAACTAAATTTTTCTGATGATGCAGTCAGAAACACATTTTACAAAGTATAAAATGTAAATTACTGACTTTCTCTACGTAGTTAATGTCATGCGGCATCGAGAAACGCGGTTGCACATATTCCATGAATTCACGAAAAAATGAATTTTCGATGATGTTCAATGGTATTTGACTAGCAGAAAGCATTAGTGCCAATTTAACTTCCATTTCTTTCTGCTTTCGATCTTCACGACTCCATTTTCGACCGATTGTTGTTGTGCTGCTAGTTGCATTACCGGTTGCAGTCATTAATAAATTTGCAGCCAATACATCTGCCAAAGAACTATCTGAACAGTAGCAAGTTATCTTAAGTCGATCTCTAGGTTTTTAAGTTTTCATACTGCTAAAATTGGCATTACGAAATTTTCTACGAATCAAATAAAAACTACATCTTTGTCAGATCATTGCATTTCTTTAATGCATTTAAAAATTTTTAACACTATACCACCGCTTAAAAAAACTCTTTTATCAAGTGTAGTCTAATCAGAAAATAAGTCACAGTTGTATAAGCAAAGGACATATGAAAGAGTGTTGCAAACTGAAGCAGCAAATTTATGACTTCCACTTTAGCGTTGGATAAGTGAAATTTTATATAATGAACAAAAAACTGACTGCTCTTGATTGGCGATGAATTTCCGGATGCATTGCGTGTTTTTCTTATAACACTAGAACTGCTATTACTGTCTTGTCCCGCATTATTGAAAATGGCAGCAATTGGATTTTGTAATAAATGACCATTTCCGCTAGTTAAAGCTGCTACTCTCGCCCTTGCATTTAAAACGTCCAATATGCTGCTTAAAAGGTGTGCCAAATGTATTAAAATTCAACATGACTTATCGCACTCATTAATATTCATCGGAAACAACATGTAATAAAATTTGTGAAAATGGTTTTGTTGAGAATGACTTTTGCAAGACCAGCAGGCTGTTAAAAAATATTGACCTAACGCTATGCGCCGAATGTTTTCCGGAAGTAGCAAAAACTGTAGAAGCAGGTGAGTGGCGTTTAATAGCACCGAGTGAGCTTCCCGACGTACAACTATCGTGGATGTGGCTTTCCAACATGTTACCACTAGCATTGTTGCAGCTATTTACAGCTGTTTTCATGCGGCTGCTGCAACCGTTCAGTTGTACAACGCTACCGGATTCGGAAGAGACGGGGGTGGGAGTAACTGACATCTGAGAAGAATTGCTGTTGATGTTATTTAAACGGTCACGTGAGTAGATAGCCTGAAACTGTCGAACTGCTTTAACATCATCTCTCGCAAATCCGTTTCTGACTGATCAGACCTGAGCTTCTTCTAATATTTTCCATATCACTCCCAAGGTGAAATGAGTATGCATCCAACAGAAGTCTCGCGGTGCGTTTCTTCGTGAATTAACTGTCATGAAATTACAAATAAGTGCATAATTTCTTAAGACAAAACAGTTGGAATAACCTTTAGCTTTTGATATTCCAAATACTGAGCCGGATGTTTTTTAAGATGGCAAGCGAGTGTACTGGTATGTGGTCCTTTCAGTACATACGTACAATTACCCACGATGCATCTGCAAAAACTATCATGTTTAACTGACTGATCAAAAATGGAAAGGAAAGTTTAAAACTCTAAAAGCCTACCTGCTCAGGTTCTCAGCTTTATTATAAACGAAGAACTTCCAGACCGGCGTCTGCTTATTGGTTCCACCACTTCGGATAGCTGCAGCTGGATTGCGGTGCCAGGACCAGTCATCTTCGCTGAATAGTGCTGCAGCTGGCGACGATGCCGCAGCTATGGCACCAGGAATTGGTGGTCCTGGTGGTGCTAGAAAATTGTCTTTCTATATAGCAGTGCCACTCAGTTTTAAAATTTGAAAGGATCACGAAATTTATTATTTAGATTACTGGAGACGAGAATTTAAGCAATTGAATTTTTTCTGAGGAATCTCCAAGCCTCACTTATTTATATGAACTGCTCCATACAAAATTTATATGCATTAATTTTGAATCAAATGAAATAAAAAATTAGTCTAATTTAAAAAGCTTCCATGAAAATATTCACCGCTTGGAGTAGCTGATTTGCCACGACCTTTTTGATTGGTAGACTGCATTTGCTGTAATCAAGATATGATTCAATTAGCTAAAAATACTTGATAAAATACTGGCTCTGAACGAAGCATCTGACAGCTACGCGTACAGTGGTTTTTTTGTGCAGATAATAGGAATCCCCCACCTGGACTTGAAATGTGTAATGAAAATAAGCCAGCGTCTTACCTTCATGTACACACTGGTAGCTTGGAAGATCATTGCCGTGGAAAATGCATCCACGAGACTTTGGCCACTCCTCGGGTACAGCAGATCGTTGCTGTTGTTGTTACTATTGACGTTAGCATATAAATCATCGCGTTCCCGTTCCTCCTTCGTGCAGGACGCTGAACTGGGCGAACGAGCCGAAGACGGACCTGCAGGAGACTGACCTCCATTCGCTGCATCGTCCAAAGGACTACCACTCCCTTCGTATGCAAAAGCTGGCCTTTCCACAATGACCTGTATTGAAATACAGTTGAAGCCTATTGTGGTACTAATGCATGCTTAATCTGCCACCAATAGTTACTGTGCCATAACGCAATTTCAAAAAAAGAAACGGTTACCTGAGTAGGTAGAGATGAGCGAAACCTTTTAGACTCAGGAGCTTCTCCTTGGGTAACACTCATTGTTCGTTTATCAAATTTTATATCAATATACTCTATTATCCTGCAAAGGTAAATAACTTTTCATGCTAAAATGATGCTTCATAAAGAATCAAAATCGCGCTTGATGCGGTCGTTTTTGTTAAAGAAAGACGACAGAATCCTGATGAAATAAATGAATCAAGTTCACTCGCATTGTCAAAACGTGAAAATTATTACAGAATTCTTGAGGGAGAGACAAAGTGTTCAAAACAACGCAGCGTTTCATGAAATAATTGTCCACTCTCTACTTGATCTCTGAAGACTATATAAAGTCGCATCTCTATCCTTGCACTTTTCAGAAAATTTACATATCTGTAATTTGCTCGAACTCGAGAATGAGTGATAGAAGGTAATTCTGGCACTGGCCAATGTCAGAGATTTCTAGCATGTGCGTACGTAAGGGATAGTAGTATTCATTTTCGATCAATTCCTAGTAGCTGAATTCCACTTGTGCTTACCTAACTCGAACCGTCCTAGTCGTTCAATTGATTTTGAACATTTGCATCATTTTGATAGAGATTAGTAAACTCATTCATTTTTTGAGAAAAAAAAACTTCAAAACTTTCCTCAGAAAGTCGTATGAATTAGATCGATTGATAGTAAATAAGAAATCGACGAAATCGCTTTACAATGACATCCACAGGTAACTGTTACAGAGAGTGCTGTTTGTAGCACTTCTTGACACTATCACTTTCTTCTTCCGTATAGTGAATTTCCAAAGATTTCATGAATATTCTGGATAAAGTCCCGACATTCTCATAGAAGCATCTAATTATAAGTAATTAATTCCTCTACCGCTATTTTCTTCTAAAAAATTGTGTATTTGAAGCTATTTCAGATGACTGCGAAAAAGTAAACTTTAACTATGAAATTTCAAAATTTTCCCAGTTATTTATTATAAAGTACAAAGATAATACATAATTGAAGATGTTTTCATTTCAAAGAACTTGTTTTTCTTTGAAGTAAATTATAAATTTGGAAATAACTTATTCCAAATAGAAGCAAAGGAAGAAGAATGGAATACAGATGGCATCAGGCTTAAACAGTTTAAATGGGACAGGCGGAAAATAGACACTCAAAAGTCATTTTTAATTCCTTCGTCTACTATTCGTCTCTTCTTATTATATAAACATTGGATCCAGGCTTTTCAGGAGGAACAAGCTACTCTTCTATTCTGGATTATTAGTAAATTCAGACTGACAAGACAACTGCCCCGTCCTTGCATTTGTTAACATACTCTCCGAGCAACCTTGTCCTGCAAAAATTATGATAGAATTTGAATTGCCCGTGGCACTAATTCCTCCATTCAATTCAGTCATTGAATGCTTCATCTTCGCCAACAGCAATCGTACATGTCATCCAAAACGGCAATAGAAAGATCCTGACGCTTCAAATAATTCTCATATGAAACTCGAAAGTCACTGACGCTATGTTGGCACGAAAGATAATCTTGACGAGTCGAGGACTATCGTTACCCGCGATTACCGATCAGATGTGAAAACCACACGGGTGAACAATATAAAATTTAGTCTGAATCATGATTACGAATATTTTTGAGAGAATTCAATGAAAATCATGACTTCATTGATTGAAACTTCGAAACGAAACGATTCATAGCCCTTATCAAAGAGTTTTCCTTCCAAAACCGCTAAATTTGGACAATCTTGGTAAAGTTTGTTTAGAAAGCGCTCCTTTGCAACGTGCACCGTAACTGCATGACCGAAACACGTCAGAACTGTTTTGGTCTTCGCCTAATACTGTCCGGTTGTCACAAACCCATCATTCCACATGCTGAAGTTTGAGCAGGAATGAAGTGGTACTCCGAGCTACCTTGCGCTGACACTTCTACAGGTAAACAGGTATCCCATATCCTAAATTCCTGAACTTTTATATAACCGCGCATCTTATTTTGGTCAACTGAAATAGTAGTTACACGCAATGTTCTATTGTTAGTTATCCGCGAATTATGGTTTTGTGAGGTGGAAGTTCGTGGAAGAGTTTATTAAGTTTTAATGATGTCAGAGTATTGAAATATCTGGGTTCTGAACAAAGGTGACTCTCGTCGCTCTCGCGACTATTTTCAAGCCAACAAGGAATTTGTAATTTCCTACTGAGTGCAACAATGGACATCACTTAACTATTTCCTGATCATGTAAAATCTCGAAGAGAATTGCAATGGGCAAGGCGACAATAAAATCATTGGACA
>JABVXS010000363.1:0-35203 GCA_013365335.1 Madathamugadia hiepei
TTAATTTGCAATATTTTTATAAGTTAGAAAAAATAATCGAAATAAATCACTTTGAGCCAAAATAAAATACATTGATGATGAAATGTATGCCCGCAGGAAAATAACGAATTCGTGAAGAGTTTTTTTAATATAGATTCCTCGTCCTACTATTGTACCACCATATGGACTAATGTGTGATACACTATGGTCTGATCCGGATGATCGTTATCCAGGATGGGCACTGAATGCACGTGGTATATCATTTACATTTAGCAGTAAAGTTATCAAGGAATTTTGCGAAACAAACCATATTGATCTAATCGTACGTGGACATCAACTTACAGCAGACGCTAGTTTTTCCTTTCACATTTGAAACATTTTATTTTCAATTTTTTCAATTCATTCTTCATTTTAGGATCACATTTAATTTCATTTTAAACATTTTCTTATAACCTTAAAATTAAAGTTTTCAAGCTCCAAAATTACAACTTACCTCTAAGTTGTCATGTTTAAATTAACATAAAAACTCACATACATTTTTCATCCATTTATCTTTCATTTTTTAAATCGATCAAATTTTTGTTTTCCCTAATTTATGATCGGATATTTTTGTAACTGAGTCGTCACTGTAATAGCTAAAACGATTACCTGTTCACTAATGAGCTTTGGGGTTAGCCGCTATGATCGTTTCTTTTTTGGGTAAACCATTCTTTTCCGAGAAATGCAGGTCATAAGTCGTACGTACGATCAGAATTTATGAAACAGATTCGCATTTAATTAAATGATTAATTCAAATTTATCGTAATTTGATATTTTCAGATGTTCAGAGGTGGATACAAATACTTCGCTGGTGGACGTTTAGTGACAATATTTTCAGCACCAAATTATTTAAATATGAAAAATGATTCATGCGTCTTGCACATTTCACGGAAGGTTCATTACGATTTTTTTTTCTGCAAAAAATTTTCATTTATTTATCTCGCAAATTTTTTGTTTTGAACCGGTGAAAAAAGTTTGTATTTTACATATAAATTTATGAATTCCGTACGATGTCTTAATATCAGCTTTGAAAATTAGAACCATTTCATCCAACTAATCATTCTCTATAACAATAAGAACTGCTAAAGTTGCATTTTCATTTTTTGTACACATTAATTTTCAAAACTAATATTAAGATAGTTACTAGCATGTCAAAAGGCCTCATAAACGAATCAGAACTATTTTTTAAAACTCAAACATTCAATGTACAAATATGCAATATTCTAGTTCAAATGCCATTTTACGGTCTTTCGACCAATATTCGCTGTTCCTACTGAAGCGCGAAATGGTTAAGATAGCGAGATGCGAACTACACTAATTGATGGATCCTGATGTATTAAAGCATTTCATAATACGTTGCCGTAATTTCAATCCATACACTTCATTAAACCTTTACGTTCTCTCCTAATCAATTGTACCACTTCATATGTCCATCACAATTTAATTGCTTAAGGAAAGTAGCTTTCTTACGTGAATTAAACCATAACTTTAAACCTGATAAGTACTACAGTACGTCTGACAATCATTCATATGAGACTAACGTCTCTTGTGTTTCGATGTTGATGTCTCAACGACTTGCAAATTATAATAGTGCAATTGGTGGGCAATCGTAATGAGATCTAAATAAACTCCTAATAGTAAGATTTTCAAAGGTAATGAGCAAGGAAATTTAAACTACAAATGATAATAATTTTTCATGCAAGTAAAACAAAAAAAAAAAAGAAATGAAAGAATTATGTGGAACCACTCTCCAAAAATAAATCATGAGATATAACAAAAGTTAAAGAAATGTATCTTCAATGAAAATGGACGAATATGAAGCATTCAAAGAAAGAAAGACCTCAGAAAAACACTCCAACAGTAAAAGAAAATTCACACCGTTTTTATACCAGCTAAGAAATTAAGCTTGACGCAGTCTGAAAACTCGGCATTTTCGATGGTTCTGTCTTAGAATCTTTACTAGCGATATCGTACTTCTTATTTTCCTTTGTCATTTTTCTTATTTCAGCAATCTGGAAAATGTTAAATATATTTTGAGCTGCACGTTTGAAACACTTTTGCATAAGATCAATTCAAAAATTGCCTTCTCTGTTAACCAAAAATTGAAACTCTTCGCAAAGTAAGATCTATAATATCGTGCATTAAATTTTCTTCCTACTAGTTGAAATAATAAAATTTACTAATTCACTGTTTTTCACTTACAATAAATAATCAAAATTACTTCTCTTTCCAAAAAAAAAAAGAAATGTAATTGCTATACATCATTGGGAAACAATAAATTTTATCATTCTGCAAATAAGTTCAAAGAGTAAAAACTGAAAAAATAGCTCCACGAAATGAGAACAAAAAACATATTAAATTCTTATAACTTTTTCGATCTTAAAAATCACCTTTTGTGACACTTTATGTTGATAGGTAAAACCATTTTTCGAATTTTTATAAATATCATATTCAATGCAGCGAGATGTTTGTTCGATATCGATATCACGTTGCTCATTGTACAAATTAGCAACCAAAGCAGAATAAATTGCTATACGCACTGTTTCTCTCCGCTAAAATTATAAGAAAAAGCAAATTCATGCACTAGGACGGTAAAGGAGCTTAACTGTTTCTTAAAAAGCTATGACGATAACTTACGAAGGAAAAATTTATTTAGAATTTGATAAAAATGGAGGAAGATGCTACGTGTATAACAAGAGCTACTTGTATCATAGAAAATTAAGAAAATTATTTCATCTTTCATTTACTTTTATCGTTGTCATTCATTTCCTGTTTAAGTCTTAAGAACTCATTGAAAGCCAATAAAAACAAACTGAAACTGAATAATGTTAAACTCAAAACACAGTAAAATTCTTTCTACCATTTACTTTTACCAAAAAGGCTGAAATTTAAACAAAAGAAAAAGTACATTGGCTGTCAGACTTGCAATACTTTTAGCTGTTGGCTCGATAACCAATGCATTCGCAGGTACTGCAATTTGGAAAAAATGATGTGTATTAGCGAAGACGCATTGATAAGCATTAAAAAAGACCAAACAAGGACTTCGAAAACTATCTTAAAAGTGACTGTTATAGCACCTTACCTTGACGACTATTAGCTGTTGAAGTTGCTGCAGCAGCCTGCAAAATTAAGTCTCCACTTGCATAATTATAAATGTAATGAAAAAAATCATTCCAGGAATATAGAAAAGAAGTGCCAAATCTCATATGATAATTAACTGATGAAAAAAAAAATGTTGAATACTTAAATCAAAGTAATGAAATTGTCAATGCCTGCTTTACAATCGAACATCGCAAAATAAATTAATGAAATACATCGAAACCTTTCTACGTTTCGCAAATTCTTGTTGTACAATACTCGTGCGATATTGCTTTTCCAAGCTCTCCGAAATTGATGTCGAATCACCAGATTCGTCCATATTCAATTCCCTTTAACAAAATTCAGTAACTGTCAGAAAATTAAAATCATGCTACTTTAAAATACAACAAACGTGCTAAATTCTTAATAAGAACTAATAAAATTAACGACTGTTTCCATTGTAAAAGCTCACTTGATTCCTGCTCGACCTCCTTCATACAAGAAACTGTCTTCGCTATCATCAAAACGTCGTTTTCGAGACCGCGAATTACCGACTTCCTTCCAAGCTTCTGCATTTAAGCGTGATATTATTTCGTCACAAGCCTGAAAAATTACGCATAAGAACAGTGCAAACAGAACACGTTTTGAAGATATCAGATAGTAGTGAAACCATAACCTTAGGATTTCTACAATAATCACAACTTTTCCCACATCGTTGCAAATCGTCACCAAAATAACGACCAAATGAAACGTGTCTGCATCTGAAATTATACCTATCTTCTTTTAAATTTAAGCCTACAAATGTGTTATGTTTAAAATTAAACTTACTGCGATTTTTCACAATATTCCACCATTTTTTCGAATCCATGTTGTATTGCTTTGACTTGCTCATCCATTACTGCCTTATCTATTTTCTTGGCCTAAAGTAACAGTTCTGTAGTCACAGATTCAATGAAGCAGGTTTATTGTCGTCTTCGACAATTTATGTAATCGAAGTTTCAGTAAAACTTTTACCTTAGTTTTGAAAACATGTTGGTTAATCAAAAAGCTGAGCAACTGCCGGTCATCCCTACTGTAATAAATACGGCAATAACTTCGTTTACCATCACGCCCCGCACGGCCAGATTCCTGATAATATGCTGCTAGATTCTGCGAACATGTCCAATGAATAACTGCTCTAAAAAAAAATTAAATACGAACCAAATTTTAAAAAAAAGAAATGGAAAAGAAGGCACCGAAAATCGAGGCAACATATCAAAGTTACCTAACATCTGCTTTATCAATACCCATTCCAAATGAAATAGTAGCTGCAATAACAGGGACAACATTTCTCATCCACTTTTCCTGTATGTCATCACGCAGCTAAAATGTAAAGCTGATTCACAGAAAAAGGAATTGAAAACAATACCGCAAACTCTCAGTTTTAAAAGTATTCCATGCAATGAAATGTAAATGTAACTGTATCGCGTAATTATAAAATGTAATTACCTAAAATGTTTTTAATGAAGAGTATAAATATTCTAGATTTTCAGGACATGACACAAAAAATGTAGCAGTTTAAAAAAAATTGTGAACTTTATAAAAGCAAACCTTATTGCTTAAACCAGCATGATAAGCATAAGCAGGAATACCTTCTTCCGTCAGACGAGTAGCCATTCGCTCGCACTCCTCGCGCGTGCGACAGTATACGATGCCACTACCAGTAAACTAAATAAATTTATATAAATTTTTTTGCTATTTAAAAACTGGAGAAACATTCGATTACTAACTTTGAAATATACAGAGCCGTGAAATCTTCAAATGATCCAAATAAAGTATCGAATAAGAAATAAAAAACAAAAAAGGTAGACAATTAAAACTAAAAATTACTTTGTCACATTTCTCTTTGGATTTTGAAGAATGTCCGTCTTCTATTGACTTAAGCAGTAAGTTATTAGGAATATTCGTCTCAGGAACAGAATTTCCGGTAAAAACGCGTTTCGGAAAATGCCCCAGTGCTTTCATCATGAAGAGAGCTAAATGTCTCTGAAAAGCAATTGCATATTTAAAATTTTTGAATGCAAAGCACTATATGCACATCAACAGTGTGACGGTGAAAAAATCATCTCATCATGTTTCATTCATTTCTAATACTCTCGATTCTTTTTTTTTTCCTCTGAACGTCTAGAATTCCTTGAAGACGAACAAAAAAAAACTAAAACTGAATAATGGCTAAATGATTACAAAACTCTCTATACCATCTCCTCTTTCTTTATACCATAAAGTTTGGTGTTCATTATTGAGTGTTACTGCAAAACATCAATTAAATACAACGGTAACAGTTTCTATAATCATGTCACTTCAGATAAATGCCCGTATAATATCACATATAAGAAAAAAACAACCTCAGGTGCAGAAGGTATTAGATCCTTCATGATAACGTCGTAATATAAATTGTTGCGGAACGTTGATGCCTTGAACATTTTCACGTTGTCTAGCCTCAATTGCTTCACGATGTCATCTTGTGCATTTCTGTTAGCTGTAGCAGTTAATGCAATCCAACAAACCTGGGATGTTCTAATTTTTATACCACTTTTATATTGTTTAAAAGATTAATGTGAGTAATGAACAAAACTAATAAACAGAATCTATAAACTTAATCACGTAAAAAAATTAAAAAATAGTGGCTACCTTCGGCGCAAGTTGACGCAGGTTTCCAAGTTTCAAATAATCAGGTCGAAAATCATGACCCCAGTGTGTTACACAATGTGCTTCATCAACAACAAAATAATTCACCAAATTTCTTTTGAACAAACTTGTAATCATTCGTTGGATATTCGGAGTAGCTGCAGATTCTGGGGTAAGGTACAATAACTGTGTTTCCGGTTGTGCTACTCGCAAATCCTGAATTTCTAATTAACCAAATTCTAATAAGAAAAACGCAAGTACAAAACACTTATTAGCATCTCTTGATCCAAAATTCTTATTCTATACCAGCCGAGATAAGATCTATCAAATTGCGTAAACTACCTCAACAATTCTTTTTCGATCTTCAGCACCAGTTTTTGAATTCAGCGAATCACATTTGATTCCACGAGCTTTACAAGCAAGCACCTGATCTTGAATTAATGCTATCAACGGTGAAAACACGATCGTCACACCCGGATGATACATTAGTGCTGGCAACTGAAAACATATTGCTTTTCTCTCGAATCACTGTTTCGCAATACAAACATTTAATTTCCATATTTTTAAACTACCTAACCATTATAAGTCTGTAAAAATAAAGGAGTTGAAACAGCGATATTGTAAAATTTAGTTAAAAAGATGATTATACCTGATAACAGAGAGACTTTCCAGCACCAGTTGGTAACGATATGAAAACATCAAATTTTTCTGAAAAAATCATATGTATAAACAGAGAAATCACAGGGAAAATCAAAACCACTTTGTTGCATGAATATCACTCCTCCCAATACAAAAATGAATAAAGTATAGGACTCTAAACTCAGGACGATTATATTCAATTCAACCAGAAATTGAGATTGATGAAGTTTTTATTTGTGGTGACTTCCTGCAGTTTCATTCCAGACAGAAAGAAAAAAAACTTGGCAATGCCCCATACTAGAACCCTGGCGAAGAAAGACTTAAAAAACTTAGCAGGATTTCGAAAACCTATTACTTTTCACAAACGACCTATGAGCTCATAAAATGAAAACAGGTCATTCACAAATAAAAAAATACTCACTTCTAGCTACCGCATAAATAGCTTGCCTTTGAACTGAGGTTTTATACTTTTTGTGCTTGAAAACGGCACTCAAAAGATGATCCGCTTTCTCCTTAATCTCTGTGTTGGTTAAACATTCTGAAGTGGATGCTCTTAAACAATTTCGATCCTTTGGTACTCCATCCTGCTCAGAAACAATCACAACCGGTAGTTTACGAGGCTGACCTAAACAGTACTTCTTAATCACTGAATAAAACAGAAGCCAGGTTGTAGCATGGTGGATAGCGCACCACTGTTAAGGTGCAAAAATGAAAGCAAAACAATCAATTACCTGATGATGCCACTGAATTTATTTCCCGCTTTCCCACTGATCGATTAATGGTATCATCAATTTTTTTCCGAGAAGCATGCATCAGAAAATCCCATTTGCCAACCTGATTTTGCATTACTTGTGGTGGTTTAAAATCATCCTCATCATCCAATAAAATAATTTCTAAAATACTCAATATCAATTCATAACAGTCAATGTTGAAGTAATGAAGTCATCTGAAAAAACTTCAAATACGTATATACGAAGGAAGCCAAATCGAAAGCAAATATAATCTGTAAGAGTGAAAGTATTAAAAAGAAAATTGAAAAATTCCATTCTCGGAACTTGTCACTTTTCTAATTACGACCGAAAGTTTCTAAACGATATGATTTTTTTCTTTTAAAAAAAAAAGATCATAAAAATGTCTTTTCATGTTGTATCATGAAATTATTTCTCTGCTAAATGCAAAATATTCCATAACGAAAAAGTTCACTTCCGCTAACTTCTTTTATTCTCTTACTTTTTGTCTTTAATATATATCATTTTTTTATTCCACGTTGAGGTATAGCAAGTATGTACTGAGTAAGATTCATACACCTCATTTGAATATTCAGTGAGGCATGAGGATTAATACTGAATCTTAGAAATTGAACTTTCGAAGTGTAAATGAAAAGAAAACAATAAATTGGTAAGAAAACTACATGGGAAAGAAACCTGTTTCTCAGTATTAAAAGTTATTTAACAATTACGTGTTTCATACCAATTTTAACATACCATTTTTAGAAGAAGTTGCCATATCGTCATACCAGGAAAAAAATCAGAAATGTGTAACTGCAAGCTAAAAAAATTAAAGCTTTTTCGAAAAACTTTGACATAAATCAAATCACACGCCAGGACTAACGGTTAATTTATATTTTTATAGATATTTCATTTTTTCTTGATGAGAAATCCATCTTAAAATCGATTGTTATTATTAGAAATTACTGCCTGATTTGTACGACCAAATGTAATAAAAATGCTTATGGGTTAAACGATCCAAGTACAAGAAACAATAAGTAAACAGTAGCACTGAAGCGTTCACATATTCTATAACAATTTTTGGCTGAAACATTCCCAATGATATGGTTCGAAACCAAGATGAATGCACATAAATGTTGCAAGGAATAATTTTTTAACAAAATTTGGTCTTCAGATAATGGCAATTTTTCTCTCCACAAAACTGTATGATTAATAGAATTTTAAAAGTAAACAAATGAAAAATGGACGTAAAAACAAAAGAAACTATTTACAAAAACAACCAACATTTCGATCGAAAAACAATGTACTAACAGCTTCTAATCAATATAAAAAAACATTAAGAAGTTAAAAATCACTTTTTTATAAAATTATCACACTTATTAAGGATTTATGCAAACAAGCAATTCATAAATTAAATTAAATTCATAAATTCATAAAATTATTAAGGATTTAGTTTTTCGGAAACAGGTATTTTTCTAATGAGGGAAGTATTCTATATGTAGTTTAAAATGCACTGGAACGAAAACTTTTCGAAAAAAAGTTAATGCAATGCAAAAACTAATTTTAGATTATTTTTAACGTTTGATATATTTTAGGCCTTTTAATATTGTCAATTATGATACTTTTTCCTTTTTATTAACAGATTTCCTCCTAAATATTGGGACAAATCGCCGAATAAATTCATAAATGTATAAAAGAAATTGACGCAATGGTGAAAGTGGGGCTAAATCTTTATCCTCCTCCGACAGAGGTATCATCCTGAAAGAAATTCAAAGTTACAACTGAGATTACCATTTACTAATTTACCGGTTTATGTGCAATAAGTAAGATAAGGATATTATGATTTTACTGAACTTTACATTATTATGAACTCAAAAATGAAGAAAAAAAAAACTAACATTTTCGTAGTCAAAGTATGAACTGGTCCAAAAAGCATTGCAATAGCTGTACAAACAAAACAAATTACATTGAATGGCATACTAAAATCCGGAACCGGTAACAAAATAAGTAATGTTTCGCCGTGCATTCTTATTAGACGGGAACTTTTCGGACCAAATATCCTACAAAGTATACTGTATTATGGTCTACATAATAAACGTAAACCCATTCCACTGAACTTCAAATACTTACTCATCATAAGTAGTAGTGAGTGAATCTCCTAAGTCAGTGCGATTTTCCCGCCACAATTTATCAGCGGCATTGAAAGTTATTACAGGTGCCGGAATATAAAAACCGTGGCTAGCATCTGGAGGATATTCATTTACTCTGAAAAAAATCATACGTTCATTTATCAATAAAACAGTCATTATTTCGAAATATGTACAGAAATTAATTTGAAAATAGTGCGAACTGCATTATTTAAACGTGATTTTTTTCTATATAATTTTACTACTCACTTTAGATCGTACTTTTGAAGCCCTCCCTTTGAAATATTTTAAACAGTGAACTGAAATATGAATAAGGACTACTTATCTAACTTTATTATTTCACATTAAATAAAAATTGGGGTCAAGGTATTTTGAAATTATTTGAATTTAACAAAAAAATGCAATAAATCTTTCCATTATTTTATGAATTAAACTAATCGTTATCTTAGTCGTCAGTAATAAACATTGAACAAACCTTAAGAAGGCTTTGTCGAATTCCAAAGATATTTTGCAAAGCGAACTCTCTGGAAGAGTGACATCCCATTCCAGAAGGAAGGGTCGCTGGCGATCTTTTGCGGGCACAAATACTTTTTTGTTCACCTTCCCTTCCAAGGATTCATCCTTGAAAACGTATAAATTGAGACACCTTCAAAATTCAACGTTACCCGAAAACTTAAAAAATATATGAAATGTTCAAGACAAACTTAATATCAAAATCTGTTTACTAAATACCTGCTCAACATCAATAGGATGACAAGTAAAACGGATTGTGTGGTAGTATATTTTTATGAACCACGGTACTACATGAGTATAAACAACAGACTGTGGAATATTTTGTCCATTTCTTAAAACACTAATCAGAAGTCCCGACTGCTGGTCTGTACCGGTAACATAAGTTCGAATTCTGAAGATTTCAGTTCGTGAAAAAGAAGTGGAATATAGGTAGTATATAAATAAAGAAAATCATTAATTTTAATTCTTAATGTTTTTAAATATTTGGAGTAAAAAATGCAACAAAATACATGAGATCCAAACAATTTAAAAAAATTCCAGGAACAACCCAACCTATTTCTGAGGAATGATAATGATGCTTTAACATGCAGCTCGTCGATGTACTACGACGAGAATGTGAAAGATTAAAACCTTGAGAAAGCTATCTTTCTAAATTCCAAATCTAATTCCGATACGAAATTTCTTTCACCCGTATTTCACAGGAAACTTATTAAAAAAAAAGGAAAAACGAAATCCCTTCAAAAATAAAACATTAATGAACAAATAAAACGAACGTAACCAAAGTTGGACTATTATCGGCTGGTAATTCCAAACGACTTTCATACTTTGCGCGTATATCAATCGGGAATGCATGATGCGGGTAGGCAGAAATATTATACAAAGAGTATGTGCGATCACCAAATATTCGTTGTTGGCTGTGCTCCGTTACAGCCTGAGAAATTAAAAAAACTTCAGACAAGTAGATTTTACTCCAGTTTTTCAGTAAAACATGCATTCATTCTATAAACATGGATCAAAATCTAAAACTACCTTTCGATCCATTTCGAATAAAACAATATCTCTATCAGCTATCGCACAACTTTGGTCGATTCTTCTACCAAATATACGACGGAAACTCCAATCTCAAAAGATGATAAATGAGAGCTCTGTAGTGTGTGAATTATAGAAGCCCAAAACAAAAAGACGAAAAAATTAGAATTACCTAAGTTCCTAAATTGCAAATCTAATTCTGGCACGAAATTTAAACTAAGTTCCAATCTTCGCCGTGTTCCACAATTTCCTGTCCCATCCTGAAAGTTCGAATGAATAAACATGACATAATTTTCATTTATTTTATTACACATTTCTTTGAGAAAAAAAAAGCCATCTACATCGATGAAAACGCAGCTTGAAATGTTGTCAATATATTTGCAATATCTGCATAGCGTTTACAAAGATATATAATGACGTAACACCGAAATCAATAACCTCACAAAAGTGGAGAAAATGAATAGACATCGAATGGAAAACTGATTCATACATTTTAATAGGATTCAGCAGCGTCGATAAGCCAGTCTGAATTATTTGAGCAATCATTTGAAAATTTAAAATTATTTGACAAATGATGTCCTAAAAAAACTTTCTAAAATTTTTCGTTTTTAAATTCTGTTTTATTGCCACTATTATTCTACGGCCATAATTTATTCAAAGCAAAAGAATCAGCAGAAATATGAAGCAAAGTTTTCCAAAAATAGACTGTAGAAAAACAAAGCATACCTGCTTACAGGGAAGTAATTTTTTCCACGGCGTAAAATTTTCCGTACAAATCGCTTCACGAGCCAAAGCACCGTACCGAAAAATTATATAATGCAACTTGGAAATGAAATTGGAACGTTGAAGGAGTATTAAAGGTTGACAGGAAAAACTAAAACAGCTTAATGGTTCGATTTTGAAACGCAATTATCCAAGCCGCTTACTTCGACTTCGATATAGAGAACGTAACTTATTTAATGCCCACTTTCGCCATGAAAAACGTAAAGAATGAAACTCTTGAATATATTATTTAGAAAAAAGAACATGTCAGGGTACCTAATCTGCGAAGGACTTTCCGCAGACACATAGCCCGTTGGAAAAAATGAAAGTTGTGGTACAGCTACATAAGCTGGCAAAATACCGAGAAGGGATGTACAAAAAATACCGTTCATCGAATTTAGAAAATTTGACCATCGCTTATCAACTAATTCGCTGAAAAAAATGATGGAATTTTTTTTGAAAACATATAGATTTAATTCTGGTTTCAGTTTTAAGACCACACAATTTCTTGTTTTTACGACTCCTTTATAACCTTCAGAGCAAAATTAACAATTTACCTAGTTCCATTTCCATTAATCCAAGCGAATAACTGCGCACCGCTTGGTGAAGATGGTTGAGGTTGCACACCCCACTCATTTGATCTCCAGAAACCTAAAACTTTGTGTTGAAAAAATTAAGCAATTAAATAAGAAGCCAAGCAATTAACTGAAAAATGTGTATGTTAAATTAAAATTATCACCAAAACTTTTGTCCAATTCGAAATATGGAGTAAAAAGTAGAACCTTGTGTGAGTGATAAATGAAACTCTTGAATGTGATGCTTGGTAACCACTTCACCAATAATGCGAGGAAAAAGTAAATAATCCAATCCTTCAATATTTTTCAGAAAACTCTCATTTAATTCAAAATTTACTCAGTTAAATTAAACTTCAGCTTTAACAAATTTATGGTCAGTTAAAGCAAAATTCATTGTATCCAATTCAACAAAAAAAAATCATTGGTCTATAAATCATAGTGCTAATTTACTTGTTTTCTTAGTTTAGAAAAAATTGAAAAAACCAAGCTAAACAATTTATTTCAGCTCATTTATTCGTTTATTAGTTGGCATTAAACGAAAAGAAAAATTCACCTGGATTAGCATCCGATGTAATAACAAACCGAAACTGTACTAAAAGATGCTCGCTTTTTAATCTTTTAATGAGCAGTTCTTCCGCATATGTATCTCCTCCTTTCAGAGTTCGTAAATCTACGGCAGCATATGATGCCACCAAAAAAAGGGCGAAGTAAACGATAAGATTATTATATATCATCCAAACCTCAATGCTAAGAATAATAAATAGTTATACTGCTGAATACAAATATTCATCATCAACACATGAAAAGATTCCGTTACGTACATTTTAAAAATAGCATAAAAGAAAATTTCAACTGTTAAATTACAATTCATTTAAAAAACAAACTGTTTAAATGATAAAAAGTGATTAAACTGTGCATATAATAAATTATATTCAAATTCTGAATTCAAAAAAAGACTCAAATTTTCACATCGAATTTTTAAGATTCTCATTTGAGAAATAATTTTGAAATGGTTTCAGAATCATTATTTCAAATCTCAAATTAAAGAAAAAAAAATCCAGAAGTCGCAAGCAATATGCCAAATCAAAAACACTCGTCTACTTGGCCACAATGAAACTCTCAATCCCACTTTTCAAAAAATTTAGATATTTCAAATTCTTCAAACAATATTTTTCATTCACTAGTCCTCTTCATTAGCAAAAATTATTTTGTATTTTAAAATCAAATCATCTTATCCCAGCAATCATTTCTATTATTTTTATTGTGAATTCATTTCAGTGAATATTTTCCTTACTTTTAAAGGATAGATCGATCGCTTACGCGGTGGGTAAGATTAGTTGCATCTCTACTACTTACCTTTACCTTTGACATGATTAATCATTGTAGTGCTTACTTTTATGACCAACACATGATTGACTAATCTGGATTAAAACAGCGAAACATGATATCTGATCTCTCATGGTACCAGAGTATTCCTTTTGACTACCGGTCTGCTTTGGTTACTTGTTACTTGGAGACAAAAAAACACTTATTGCTTCATGTTATACATTGAAAATTGATGTAACTCACGTAGACCATATCAGTACGTGAACGTTGTATGTTACTTCATCAATTATTTTAAAATTTTCCAAAATTTAGATGAAATTGTCGCTTATGCAAATGAATGACAATTTATATGATGAGAAAATGCAAGATTTCATTTTGAATTTATTAAATAATTTGGTTGAAGTGAAGATAACTGCAACGAAAAATGAATAAGCAATAACAAATATACATACACAAAATCCAGCAGTATACGGTAGTAATCCACAAGGGCTTCCTACTGTACCTCATATTCGTATAAATTAGTATAACATCAATAAATCATATTAATAAAAACTTATAGCTACAATAATGTTAATAAATATTAATTATACAAGTAACAAAAGAAATAATAGTAAGAATAATCCCTGTTGCCTATTGGAGAAGGCATCTGGTTTCACCTCGCATATCACGCATAATTCGTTGACATGTCACTTCGCTTGGATTGGAGAGTGTTCGACTAGTGATATGTGAAACGAAATCCAGCATTGTGGCTACCTTACTGAATCCGATACGTCACGTAATCCTAAACGTTTGAGAAATGTTCCACTGGTGATTGTGATACCAGCCTTGTAATATTAGTTGTTGTTTCAACAAAATAAAATGCAAATAATAGTACCGATAAGAATGACAATAAATATTAACATAAACTGAGTAATGAGCAGAGATAAAAAAAAAACATTACAAATAAAATGAGCCAAATAATAATTAATAAGGATGAGCAGACACTCATTAATTGATAGTTTTCTTAATTGAAAAACATTTCACTAATCTTTGTAACAATAACTTTGTTATTAAAATTTTCATGCAACAACAAAAATTGCCACCAATAATTGCAAGAACCAAATGTTTCTACAACAGAAATTTCAAAATTTTTCAAAAGGCATTTAAAGGCAACAAACAAATGATAACTTGCGTTGGTAAGTTGAAATGACAAAAGTGAACCAAATATCATTCTAACATTGGGCTACGTAAATACGCCAATCAATGAAGGCAATACGTTCGTTGACGTCAATGACGCTTTTCATATAAACTTATTAAAAGTTGAAAAAGAATAATTCCGATATTCTGATACCTTTTTCAGTCAATAAAATACTAGTAAAATTTGGTAAACATGCAATGTTAGGTAAGAGGAAAAAGGAAATGAAAGGAATAGTTATATAGAAATAACTTAATTCAAATTTCTTGAAATCGATTTCGCAAAGAAAAAAGAAACATGAAGAATCATCATATCGTATTATAGCATTATCACATCATACCGTACCATATTATACCGTACCGTATTATACCGTACCGTATTATACCGTACTGTATTATGCTGTACTGTATTATACCGTACCATATCATATCGCAAAACAGCCGTATCTACCGTGAGATACTGTAACTGTTTTCTTCGCTCAATGTTAAAGTGCTATTTCAATTAAGTGGATACTTTTGCACAGCCTGTTTGGGCATTCCCGATGATCCATAAGTGCCATTTTTTTTGGATGACTTGGACAAATTTTTTGAAGTCTTCCGACAAATTCAAACCCGCATCGCATGCAAACCACATGACTAGCTGGTCTGTCGCATATACAATTCTGTAAATAAACAATAATGATTTGTCTCATTTGCATATTTCAATTCATCATTTTCAACAAAATAAAATTAAAAATTAAGCTCAAAAAAATTTTAAAACTGAATATTTCATTCATTCATTCATTCATTCAAAAAAAAACAAACAAAAAATAAATGAATTATATGAATTTGATTAATACTAATTAACATTGAAAAAGAAAAAGACAAACATTGGGAGGAGCAGCTGCACCCGGCATATCAGTATCATTGGTGAGAGTAACGGTATGTGTTGGTATACATCCGGATGGGAATGGTGATAATGATAGTATCTTCGGTGATGACGAGAATTTATGAAATCCTCTTCTGGAAAAGTAAAAAATTTTCCACATCAGGTCTCACATATAAAAAGTGACAATAACGTGTAAGATATAAATGGCTAAGGGCCAATTCATTATCCTAATAAATAACCCAATAACTACCTTTACTATTAAGTCATACAATTATCATTACCTGACGATTTACTTCAACAGCTTTTGAACTCTTCCTTCTAGATCAATTATACTTGATGATCGTTTTTTTTTTTTGACTCTTCTCCTAAGGTCGATTATATTTCAGGAATTCGAGCAAAAAAAATATAATTTAAAAAAGTTATTTAAAAAAAATTTTTTTTCTTTTTTGCTTACAAAAATTTAAAAAAATTGATATTTATTTTTTTTTGCTAATTATAACTAAAAAAATATTGATAAGATTGCTTAATTATAAAGTGCTAATATAGGTTGTTTAATGATCATTAGTAAACTTTTGTTAATTAACATTGTTGTAATTTTCCCTTCTTAAATTTGTAAATTATTTTAAAATTTCATTCACTAATTTCCTCACACTTTTTCTTGCTTTAATTACATTAATTCGTGTTTTAAATTTATTTGCAAAAAAAAAAGATAATGCCAAGCAAAAATAAATTTTAATTTTTTCTTTTTCAATTAAAATCCAAAGAAGAATTTTAATATAAGTATTAAAAATAATTATCAAAACTAATTGCATTATTTAGCTATGAGATAATTTTAGAATTAAAAAATGTTTGTAATAAAGTAATTTCATTATAAAGGATAAATTTAATAATAAATTAATTAACAAAAGTAATTCATATTTTTTTTAATTTCATCATTTGTATAATGAAATTTACCATTTTTCATTTTGAAATTTTACAAATACTTTTCTAATAAAAATTTTTTACAAACAAATGAGTTTCACTGCAATGATAAATTGCACAAAGGTAATTATTTTCAACACTTCAATTTTTCAATTTTAAATTTCTTCAAATGCAAAAAAAGAAAAATTTTTTTTCAGAAATTTTTTGAAAAATTAAAATTTGCATTTTAGAAAAAATTAAATTAATATTTTGGCAATTTTTTTTATCGCAACAGTTTCAATTTATCAACAAAAAAAAGTTAAAATTTCACAATTTCATACCAATTCGGTAAACTTACGCTAATTTGATGAATACTTTTAACTTTCCGGGCTTTAATATATGGATAAATTAATTAAAAGTTTGTGTAATAAATTACACATCTAATTACTGCTAATGGTTATGTGTAAAAGCTTTGATGATGCCGAAAAGGAAAAGTCAAACCTACTGATATGGAGCACAACGAGATGATATTGGCATATGGGCGTTCATTCCTCAAAATCACCAATACCCTGGAAAAAAAAAGAAGAGAAAGTTTGAAATAATAATTAATAAAAATCAATTGAAATGAGTTATCATTATTCCTATCATTCAGGAAAGAACTTAATAACTCGTGAACAGAAATAATAATTAATTTATGATCGAATAAATTAAAAATTCAATACTGGAACTGTCAAAAAGAAAAAGAAAGAAAGCGAAAGTGTTGTACTGATTAAAGTCAATCAAATTGTAAAAATTAAACTTTAAAAAAAGCAATGAATTCTGTTACATTAGCAAATTCAAATTAAATGAGTAATCAAGTTATAAAGTGCTTAAATAAGATGAGAGAGTACTACAGCATTGCTTCGTATTGATTAGTACTGCTGGGAAGTTATTAAAATTGTAAATTTATTAAACTAAAAAAATTGAAAATTTTAATTCCTCACAAAAATGATTAAAAGAGAATGTGGAAATTGACTGGAAATAAATTAATTTTTTTATACTGAAAAATTGGAATTCCATTAATTCCAATTCAAAAAAACTTTGCAGTTCTCCAAAAGCATTAAAAATTTTCAATTAACTATTTTTTTTAAAATAATAAAACCATTAATTTCAATTCTCTAAAAAAAAGATTTTCCACGTATGAAAAAAATTACATAATTAAAAAAATTTTAGTTTGCATTTTCAGTAATTAATTATGTTAATTTATTTTCAAAATTTATTTCAATAAATAAATTTTCAGTTTGAAAATTAATCCTATTAATTAGGCGATTTTTTTTTTTAAATTTTAAATGATACAATTTTGTAACATTTGATATTTCAATAAATTGCAAACGACACGCCGCTAAAAGAATTAAAAATGAAATTAATTCAAAGAGAAAAAGCTCGACCAAAGATCAACGAATTGTTAAACTTTCAAGTTTTTTTTTTTGCCTTTTCTCTTTCAATTAATTTCATGTCAAGTTTCGGCAAAAAGAAATGAAATTTTTTTTCTTGAAAATTTAATGGACATAAATGATTGAAGGTAAGTGTGAAATTTACTTTTAAATTGACTTAATTTCATATTATCATGCCAAGAACACATGATGAAACATACGAATTATTGATTGATTTCAAGAAAACTTGAGCATAATTGTGGAATAAATAATTAACATCAAGTAATACTGCTAAAATTTAATGATAATATTAATTTGCTTCGTTAATTTCAGTTTAAAAAAGAAAAATTTTTAATAACTTTTTTTAATACTTCATGATCGAATAAAAAAATTGATAATTTTTTCGGAACTCTGATCAGTAACTCTGATCAATGATTCTGATCAGTAACTCTGATCAATAATTCTGATCAATAACTCTCATCAATGATTCTGATCAGTAATTCTGATCAGTAATTCTGATCAATAACTCTGATCAGTAATCCTGATCAATAATTCTGATCAATAATTCTGATCAATAACTCTCATCAATAACTCTGATCAATAACTCTGATCAATAACTCTCATCAATGATTCTGATCAGTAATTCTGGTCAGTAATTCTGATCAATAACTCTGATCAATAACTCTGATCAGTAATCCTGATCAATAATTCTGATCAATAATTCTGATCAATAACTCTCATCAATAACTCTGATCAATAACTCTGATCAATAACTCTCATCAATGATTCTGATCAGTAATTTCAAAATTAGCAAAAAGCTAAAATTGAGTACCATTAAGAAAAAAAAGTTTTTTCTTGAACAAAATTAAATGTTTAATTTTGTTGAATTATAAAAAAAAACAAAGAAAAATTGTAGCTCAAAATTTTGTTCATAAAATTTGTAACCAAAAAATTTCATTAGGAATTTCTTGAACAATAGAAAAAAAAAAAGCAATAAAAAGGAAGAATTCATGGATAAAATACAATAGATTTTGTAAGGCAATGTTTTAAAAAATATTGAAATATTTAAAAAATTGATGATAATAATTTTTAATATTTCAATTTTAATTCATCCAAATTTTATAATAAAATTACAGGAACTCAATTAACAATAATTAATTATCAAAAAAAAACTCGAAATTTAACATTTATTCTTGCCCTTTTCATCTTTTTACCATTGATAAATTGTACTGTTATTGAAGAGAATATTAATTGTCATTAATAAGCCAAATGAAAAATATTTAATTTAATAAATTTTTTTTTTTAAATTTTAATTAAATTTTTTTTTTCCAAATGTATTTTTAAAATTATCTGATTTTTAACATAATGCTATTATGGAACAAACATCATGAATGAGTATTATCATTTTCCGGCTTTTCCACTTAATTCGTCCATGATACGTGATACTTTTCACGTGATTAAGGGGAAAATACAAACAGATGAACAGAAGGTAAAATGTTTGGTTGTCATTTCATGGCGTTAAATTTTTGAGCATTTACACAACGACAACAAGAGTGATTATTTTACAATTTCAATCCATTAATTTAATTTAATTATAACAAATAAAAAAAAAAAAATTAGTAAGAAAAAAAAAAGTGTGAAATACAAAAATAAAAAAATATTTTCAGCAACTTTGCATTGATTTCACTCCATCGTTTTTTTTTTGCCTTATTTTTTTGTTGAAATATTTTTATTTATTTATTTATTTAATTTTTTGTTAAATAAAAATAATTCATTTTGATTTTTACTACTGAAAACCAAAACGAAAAAGTAAAAAATTATTCCGAATTTAAAATTAAAATTTTTAATAAAAATGCAAAAATGAGTGAAACGATGAAGGTGAATTGGAATTGTTTTATGTAATTAATTAGCTAACATTTGATATGTTAGCTTGTTAATCCTTCAAATTATTTACAATTGAGGTTTTTTTTTTTTTTTTAAACGTTTCAATTGAAAGAACAAAGAAATTGTCTGGAAAAAAAATGGAAATGAATGAAATAATTTCATTTAAATTAATTAAACAAATCAATTTAAGGAATCTTCCCGCCAACTATTTGTTGAAATAATCAAATTGCACGAATAGTATTGTGAAGTATTTCACGTAGCTTCATCAGTGATATGCAAACATATTCACATAATTATTTATGCTATCTAATTAATCGAGTGAATTTTATCATTTGCAGATAGTGCAGGTTGTTGTTGTTCTTGTTGTTTGCATTTCACGTTTTGAAAACATCATTTTGCTTGAACAAAGTTCAAACAAAATGAAAAATAGTATTAGTAAAAGATTATTGAGGTTAATTGAAAAAATTCTATTAAAAAATTTTTTTAAAACAAAATTTAGCAATAAATTTAATAAAAAAATATTTACAAAAACCAAACAAAAACATTAAAAATTTTTCAAAAGTAAAAGTGAAAAATCAAACTTTTTTTTGAAATTGTTTTTACAAAAAAAATTTTAACAAACTTTTGCTTTTAGTTTCTCCTAAAAAAAAACAAACTCGTCAAACTAGTTTTTTTTTTTTTATTTGAAATAATTCCAAAGTTTTCAAATTAGTGCAAAGAAAAAATATTGCACATCATTAAATAATTGTGCAACAAATGAAAAATGATCAAAGATAATTATTGACTAAAAATTGCTTCGTTTATTTTTAATTATCAAAAATAAAAAATCTTTTTTTAAATTATTACTTTTTATAATTAGTTTAATGAGGCAGTAACTATACAAATTTAATAATCGAGATAATAGTGACCGTACCAAAATGTAAATGTGTAATACAAAAATTAAATAAAAATAAACATTGATAGAAAAAAAATTTTTTTCAACTTTTCTTCTTTATTAAAAATTTATAATTTTTCATTTTGAAATGAAATTGAAGATTTTTGTTTTTTTCGCCAACTTTTTTCTTATTTAAAAAAAAAATAATAATAAAAAAACTGAAAAAAAACTTGGTCAAAACTCATTAAGTAAATATAATTAATGTTGAAGAAATGGCGAGCAAATGGAATGTTCAAAATGAAAAAAAAATAGCAAAATTTTTAAGTGAAAAAAAAAAAATTGAATAAAAGCAAATAAAAATGTTTGAACAATGCTATTGAAAAATTTTTCTTATCGAAAGTTTAAAAAAAAAAATAAAAATAAAATAAATAAATTGTTGATTTGTGATTTTAAGAAATGAAGAAAATTTTTTATTTGAAAGACACTTGTGGATTTCATTACTATGATCGTTGCTTTCTTTTCTCCTTTTTTTTTTTTTTTTTTTTTAAATACTTCATTTAATTCAGCAATAAAATGAATGGACGATATGTAATGTATGGTTGTAAGAAATTCGACAATTTTTTTTTAGCTCATTTAAAATTTAGTTAAATTTACATTGAAAATGTAAAACATTTCGATGAAAAGTTTTTTGCATTACTATTAAATCAATATGACAAAAAAAATTCATCAAAAAAAAAAAAAAATTAAAAGTCAATTCTAAAAAAAAGAAATGAAAATTAAAAATTTTTTTAAACAATTATTATTCAATTTCAATTATTGAATTGGAAATATGATCAAATTTCCGCGAGCATATTCAAAATGAAACGAAATACGTTAAAATTGTCATTTGAAATTTTTTTAGTACAAAAAAATTTATAATATTGATATATAATTCGTTATTTTTCTAATTAATTACAATTTACTAATTACAAAGTAGATATTAATTACAATGATTACCTGTAAACATTAATCAGTTAAAATTTCATAATTTCAAAATGATAAGAATATCCAATTAATTAAATTCAAAAAATAAAAACAATTAATTGGAAGGATCAATTACATTTTTCTAATTACAATTTACTAATTACAAAGTAAATTTTATTAATTACAAAATAGATATATTAATAATTCATTGGAAGAAAAATGATTGGTTAAAATTTGAAACAAATAAATTTGAGAGAAAAAAAAATTCTGAATTGAATAGTTTTTTATTTCATTGACAAATTAACATGACAGTACAACAGGTATAGTAATAGTGATGGATTAGGAAGGAATGAACGAATGCATGACAAATATGTTGACCGTTGACCTGTCGCAGCGACAGTGTCATCTCAGGTCGGACCACCGATCATTCATTTTATTCGATCGCCGTTGTGATTCACCTCTATTGCCAACATTTTACCATAACACATTTCTCAATCCTTTTTATCACTGATAAGATATCACAAATTCTGTGAACTATGATTATACTGATAATGATAATGATAATCATGTTATTTCAAATTATGATTTCACTGATAACGATAAAGATAATGATACCATGATAACGATACAATGATGTTAGGAAATACAAAAATGATAAGTGCTTTAGGTCATTAACATTCATTTATTAGAATTATGATAGCATTGTTAGTGATAATGATTAATTTCAATGATGATTAATTAATGATAAGACAATTTTAATTATAGTAGGCTAACAATGACAGTATGACAGACCACTGATAACAACCTTGTCTATTATTAAATACCCAATACAAATATCATTTAATTACATAGAAGTAATTCATTACTGACTTCGTACTTAAACAATAAAAAGTCATTTACAACTAATAAACAAAAAAGCAACTAATTAATAATAAGTCATTTTGTTTACGGTAAGCGAACAGTAACAGTATGAAAACAAAAATCTCGAATAAATAACGATACATTACAGTACAGCTTGTTGAAATCGTAATTGTTAATGTAATAGGCATGCACTACATCATCAGAATTCTCTATTTAATCTGTTCTTGAAAAATAAAATTTTTTCAACTGTTAATTCACCGATAATTTCTTTTTTAATTAGTAAAAATTAACGATAATTATCTCAAAAATAAAAATAAAAGAATCCCTCCTTAGTAAACAACGATTGCACTGTGAGACGGTATGAATATATCCCTTTAAATTGAAGGAAAAAAAAGTGCAGTTTTCATTAACATTTCATTAGCCATTTTAATTGATATATGCTCAATTATTCTCATAGGAATATTTCCATAAACCCCTGCGTACAATTGCTTGAATACGATGGAATTAAATTTTAATTCTTGGCAAATGTCGATGAATCTTTTGCATAACATAGAATTATAATGAAAGTGCCGAAAAATATTAATAATAGAAATTTAGCGATTAACGATTAAATGTTGTTGAATACATGAATATTGTAAAATTACGATTGACCCTTGATAAATCCTTGAATATTATGGAATTGTAATTAATTCAAACCTCGGATTTTGTATTTTTTTATTTGTTAATGATATATATGTTTAGAAGTGTAATTAAATGAAACTAATAAAATCATTAATATTAACATCATATAAGAATAATCACATCTATTACAGGAATCAACCAAGCATTAAACGATAGATATTTGTAACTTAACAGGAAGCATACGAAAATGAAATGTAAACAATTATAAACAAAGATATTTTGATTGATTTATTTTTAATCATTTTTATGAAATTCATTCCGTAGTGATTTATGAGGTATGACAAAATCGATAAACTCGATTATGAGAAGTAATTAGGTGATAAATTACTTCTCGTTATTATTGCGCGACAGTTCATTTCTTGCTACAGTAATGTTGAGGTAATGAGCTTTTTTTGAGCATTTGTGAGCTGTAACAGCGGACCATGACAGTGATAGTTATGTGGTAGTAGAATAAAAAATTCACTGGAGATATTCACTGCAATGAAATAGCAGCAGTTTATTTATACCAATAATTAATTTATCACTAAAGCAAGAAAAAAGTAAAAAATATAACAATTAAACGACAAGTGTCTTAAGCACAACCGCTAATTACACATAGAAAGGATTCAGATGAAAGTAAACGGTACATTTTGCATAACTTTATTTAATTATTCAAAAATTCGGATGACTTAAAAGTCTTTTGATGGTGTTCCAGGTACCACGAGCTCTAGAATAAATTTAAGCCCTAGTAAAATGTAGTAATTGAAAAAATATTTTCTCCACAACTTGATAGTGCCTAAACAAAAATGCTTGTAGATGGCGGGATTCGTTCATATTTTGGCGAAAAAAACTTTCCATCCGTATTAGGCAAATCTTTATACCAAGGTAATACTGGAAAAGTCAAAATATGAAGATCGTGAAGTTCGAACTGTCGCTTTTTTCGTGAATACCAGTAACCGAAATTACCGAATACCAATTGTGGTACATTGTATGAGTATTCATACGGCATAGCAACCTGATTCTTCGATATTTCGTACTTCTTGTCAGCCTGTAAAAATCCACCTGTATTTCACTGTTGAATGAATCTGTTAAAAAGATAACATTCTTACTGCAACTAAAACTTACCACACGATACAAAATGTTTTTCTGATACAGTGCACAACAGGTTATTGACAGCGAATAAGTACTTGCAAAGTAAACTCGGAAGAAGTCCTGAATGGCACCTGCAATGTCAGAATGGTCAGAAACGACTAGCAATAATTCAAACTTAAAAAAGCATTAATAGTTTCGCTACGTTGAATTTGAATAAACTAAATTAATTAACAGTCACAGAAACAACGAGGATTTGAAGTTTCCAAAAAACAATTGCATGTTACCAAGTTTCGAACTTCCGTAACTCAATTGTATCTGTGTTACAGCAACAAAATCTACAGATGAAGTGACTAAGCAGATGAATATACTCCAATAATATTCAGTTTTCAAGATTGTAGAAATAATTTTATGTTTTCATCTCGACAGTCAAACTTGCTATTTTTGCTTCAACTGGTAAATAATCAGCTGGAGAAAGTATGAAATACAACAACTATAAATAGACGATAGTAAAATTTTTCCAAAAGAAAAACTGATTATCTTAAGATACCAGCATTTAGGACCAAAGAGAAACTGACCATAAAGACCGGGAGCAACAGTGACGATATCTCGCTCAGTGACATTTAACACCTCGCGCTTCCTAGCTTCAAGCTTCTCGACTTGATGCATATGTTCCAATATTGGTTTAGCATTTTCATCACTTTGTATTAATTCCTTCAGGTCACCCTAAAAATGATTAAATTTCATAAACTAAATGTGAAAGAATTACAATGCCTATCAATTCCATGCATTTAAAACTTACAGTGTAATATGTCTGGCACACCAATTCAAACAGTTTCCGAGTCCTTTCTATTAGAGGCTTTTGCTGGATATGGTGAGCCATGCCTAACAAGACACCAACTTGCACAGTCGGCAATCTTTTCAACATTTCCAAATATTTTATAGTTAACTGGAAAAAGGATTAAAATTTCTTAAGAATAACTTTTTTTAGATATAAACGGTTCATCCAGAGCTATTAAGATCAAATATTGCAAATTTGAAAAAATGGAAAAACCAGGACTGATGAAGCCGACATCGAAAAATATTGTTACTTCGAAAGAATTTCAAACTCACATGAATCCGTGTAACATCGCGCCTATTTCGGTAGCAATCAAATGCTCGTTCTATACACCACTCATTCTGCAATTATCAACTTGAAAAACCAAGAAAATTTTCAAATTTCAAGTAAAGAAAAAAGATGTAACAATTACAGGAGCCCACGGAAGAGAGTTTTCGTTCCCAATCAACAATTCGCTCTCCTCAACTTTTTCTTGTGGCGGAGGTTTCAATCTTTCCCTGTAAATAACAGAAAAATTATCAACTTTTCGAAATAAATCAGGAAATGCTGGAACAGATTTTTCAAACATTTATTTCAAATCGTACCCAAATATGATTAACCCAGTATTATTAACCAGCAAATTTATAAAGCTATCCTCCCATAAGCCATTTTGCTTCTATAATTCACAAAATTAGTAATAATTTCGAAATAATCATTGATTAATACTATAATAATCAAAAGATCTGAAGCAAGTTTACTTCAACGTCAGAATATACTAACCACACTGTTTTAATAGTATTTAGCTCTGAATCCCAAGCGTAGCATTCACGACAAATTTTCTCATATTCGCACTGAAATGGTGCATCGAAATGGTCATTCTCGATGAGAACTGGTAAACGTGACCGGAACACATACTTTGAACGTATCTCTTTCTCTTCCTCATTTTCGTTATTTTTTAATTGAAGTCTCTTGTTAAGTGCATAACTTGTTTTACATCGATAATGCCGCACTGAGGCCCTGGAATGCCACAAGAACTGACCTGAAAGAAAATTAAATCTTATTTTACTTAATGAGTTAATTACATTCAATCACAATCATCACATAATACCAAAAAAATAAACTACCTGGAATCTTATAAATTTTCGAACCAATCCACACCAAATGTTTTGCTCGATTTTACAAAAAGTCGAATTTTGCTCCTAACAAAAACTATTAAAGTAATTTCTAGATATTTACCGAGTATTCTAGCTTTATTCAACTTCATTTCTTCATCGTAGATTGGAATTTAATGTAACCTGCAACAAAGTTATGGAAAAAATTCTCAAAAAAAAAAAAAAACTCATTAAAAATCGACTTTTTCAAATCCAAAATAATAAAGATTTTTCAGTTTCCAGGAGTTGACCATAAATTCTCCACTAATTTCAACTCCTGATTGAAAATACAGTTCATAAGAACATTTAGACAAACAAACCTGACGGTAAGGATGAATAATTTTTGTTCAGGGTTTCAACACTCTTTGCTGTCAGTTCAAAAAAAAAGACCGTGTCCGAGGCACATAGTAAATTAAAAAGTTCATTAAAATACTGAAATATTGAAAAAAATCACTTGGGATTAGTAAAATTAATTAATCATCCAAGGATGAAAGATGTGTGAAATTGATCATATCAACTTTACTTTTAACAAGAAAAAGTAAAAGCATATACTTTTTTGTGCTTCCATAGAAAAAATTTTTAAAGAATTTATTCCGATGAAACTAAAAAAAAACTGTCAAAAAATCAATACTTACTTCTTGGTATCAGAAAATATATTAAAAAAGTAGCTGTAGAACAGCCAGCAAAAATGGACTGAATACTCGATTCCTAATAAGAAATTAATTCTAACACTGTCTTGAATCTACAAATATTCCGCTTCTCCAATAATTTATATAGTGATACGATATTAAAAGAGAAAATACAAAGCCGGAATCAATAGAGAATTGCCATAAAAAATTTTACGGCGACAAATTGCATAAGAAATAAATACTAACAAAAACAACCAGAACCCAATCAAATTGAAACTATCAAAGAAACACAAAGAACTTTGAGTAACAGGAATTTAAAGAAAAGAAAGAAATCTAGGAAACAAAGTGAAAAGAAATTTACTTTCTCCTCGAAGAACCTTTTTGTGATTTTTTAGAGCCACTTTTTTCTGATTGCAAAGTATAATAACAATAAATTAGGGTTAAATTTACATTTAATCAGCGAAATCCGATATACGAAGAATTTTATAGGTAAAAGGTGATCATTTACAGAATGATATGGCTTTACAAAACCACTAAGAAGACATCGTTTTCATTAGCAGATAAATAACAAAGGATAATAAGGCAATAAGTGCTGCAATGAGAAAATAGTAATTTATTGAAGTTAATTCACCACGTATTGGAGGTAATATAACAGAACTTAAGCTCGATGTTGATGAACTGGATCGCTCGATACGACTAGACTTGTCATTTCCATTCAACATGTTTAACAAATCGTCCCCATCCAAATGGCGTTCGCTACTTATATCAATATCATCTAAACCCAACAAATTTATGTTATAAGAATTAAAGAGAAACTTAAAGAAAATTCGACAAGTAAAAGAAAAATTAATTGATAAATGACTCAAATATATGTGTTTGTAAGCTAAAAAAACAAAAATAAAACAAAATCTCAATTTCAAGAGCTCAGTTTAAAAAAGATAATTCATAAAAGATCTTGTCTACCCTCTGAGACTTTGAGAGTCAGAAATTCCGCAAAAGATTGCTGCGCATCACTCGCCGTATCGCTTTCAAAAAGATAATCCATGAAAACGATTGCCTGTTGACTGGGTAAAGAAAAATAAGCAGCACGAGGTAACTGGTGCACCGCAAACCGATCCTTTGGTTCATCTTCGATCACATCAGTACTTTCGTAATGAAGCTCTTTGAAATATGCAAAGTTTACAGATTGAAACAAATGATAAACTGCTTAAGGATGAAATAAACATTTATTAAGAAGTCAAATTTGAACAAATCCCTCAAGTCAAGTTTAAACCATATCGGAGAGTTTAATAATCTAAAAAATTTACACTCTAGCATATCTGCGAACTAATGGATATTTTCAAGGTGAAATAATTTGATGATACTCAAAGATTTCTCAGCTATTATTTACCCAAAATAGGTTAAACAAGATATTACCAGCTCGACTACATAATGATCTTATTATATGTTCCTTAACAGCATCAATCGCTTGACCAACGGTAGCTTTACTGGGCACTGCAGCTTTCGCAACGGTATCCACGATCAGGTCAATGACGCAAAATGACGATATCTTTCGGTTATCCAAATCATTTTCCTCGTCTAAAATTTCATTTGGTAAAAATTATTTTGCTTCTTCACATAAATTTTTAGACCTTATACCATTGTCAGCATTTTCAATTAGTATTTATAGTATGTCTATTTTTTTTGAATACAGTAAATATTCCTGTTGCAGCTATACCAAATAACAGTTTCATAACTCCCTCCATTTTCACTAATTTCTTTCACTGAATAGAGAATTAAAAATCAGTCCGAAGTGATAAGAAATAATAGTCTTCATTAAAATAGGCTAGCACAAATTATTTAGATCTCTGATGATGCGTACCGGCATTTAAAAATAACTCAATATCAAATGTAGTCTGCCTTCGATTTTTCCGATCACGAGGCCTCAAAATTTCATCTGGTGGCCGTAACAAGCCATTCGCCAATGCTAAATCCGTTCTCAAAAGCTGAAATAAGATTAGCTCGTTCTTTCAACTTTTCAGCTAACAAATATCAATCAGTTATCGAAGTTGAAGACGAAGAGTTAAAAAACCGCCATCAGAGATATTCTATTGCGACGCTTAAATATAAGTAGGATCAAATACTGCCGACAAAAATTTACACTTTCAGCCCAATCATGTATTGCACTTGTAAATTGCTTGTGGAAATCCCAAATACCATCAGTCAATGGTTTTGATAATCGAAAAGCGGCAGATGATTCCAACCGAATCCATTCCAACTACAATAAGCAACATCAGCTGGCGACAAATTCATTTTCCAACATCTATACGTAACTTGAAACTAATGCTACCAAATATTTTTAAAAAACATATAATAGTTTTCATATTAGTCTTACTAAATCACTTCTGGTTCACTAAAATCAATGGCATAAGAAGGAAAAAATAAATAAATATAAAATAATCAGAGAGTTTATCAGCAACATTTTAAGCACTAAGTATTTCAGCAAAAATAAAGTAAAGAAACCGCACATACCTCACTGAAGCTAACTTTAGTTTGTGAACCAGCAGAACCTTTTCGACTGCAATCAACAATGCATCCAAAAGGCTTTCCCAGAGGTGTTTCAATGCCAACTAATGCCTGCAATTTATCGTTGCATCATAAAAATTTATTCATACTTTATACTAAATGTTTTTTTTTTCCATCAAAAACCGAATAAAAAAATGACACTATTACGACCGTCTGCAGGAGGAAAATAAGAAATGATTATCTGCTACAAATCTTATTCACATCTTTCTAATGAACAAACTAGAGTTAAAGCTACGAAGGAAAGAGAAACAAACCAATGAACTGTCCACAGGTTTGATTTTAAGAGAACTCAGGGCATTATCACGAAGTGCAATCTTAAAAAGTGCTTGAACAAGCATGATGCGCACTTCTGCTGACTGCAGTGATCTTTTTGAATCGCCAAGCCATAGCAAACCTGAAAGTGTAAAAAGAGCTTTACAGCATGCCCTGTATTCAAACTACGAATTAAACAGACACCATTTCAAAAATAACATTAAGAATCAACTGGTAAGAGAAAAACCATATCACAAAGAAGTAATTCAATATTCACTAAACTAATTATTAAAAATACATACCAACTATCTTAGTGCCACCAGGCAAAAATCTTGAAACACGTGATCCAATATCAGCTATCCAATCAGCATCGACTGATTTCGAATGAGTATCACTAGTCTGCAAAATATGCTTCTCCTTTAAATATGTTTAAATCCTGTAAATAAAATAACAGACTTTTGTCAACACAACTCTCCCATCGCTTTTATTTCACAACATAACACTGGATTTCATTTCGAAGCATTTGAACCAACAAAATTCGCTCCAAGAAGAAATTACTGATAATGGGTGATAACCTAGCCTTGAAGAGTTGCTTAAAAAAAAGGTACCTGATCTTCCGCGGTATTAGGATGAGCGCACATCGCAATATGTGCCACATGAAAATCTTTATCCATCTTGGAACCAATCAAAAACCCAGGGCTACCACCTACTGTATATTTTCTCTGTCTGTCACAATGCTCTCGGATATAACCATCCACCACGGATTCCAAACATTTATCTAGCTGAATCATTGTTACATTGACTGTGTGTACTTATGACATTTACTGATCAGAACTGTCCAAAATAGCCTGCAAATTGTATAAAACGCATATAAAGCAATCAATTCATGCTGATGAAACAATATTTGCGCCAACGATTTCAATGACCATTTCTACTAATTTTTGTCAATACTTTGTACGGCAGCTGAGTTATACCGCATGCCAACTGTTTCAAAAGTCATTGAAATATTTATTTTTTACGATCAATGAAAACATGCATAAAAGACAGTCTACACTAGTAAACAATCTGGGTACTTCGAGTTGAAAGCATTATAAAGTCGTAGATAACCGGATGGAAGGAAAAAAGAAACAATTCAAACAGGAATATGAACACAAGGGCTAAAAAACATTCATCAGTACTCAAAACTACACAGTATCAGAATTCCCAAAAGAGGATAGAAAAAATCACGGAAAGGAATACAATATAATAGACCAAGTTGTCCCACCTGCCAACTAATTTTTGCGTGATCTGTAATTTAAATTTAAAATTAAACAGTCATTATTGCTGCCAAAATTTAAAAAAAAAAAACTGCTCGCGTTATTTCGCGTTATTATTAACCACCAAAATACGTGTTTGAATGTTGAGAAATCAAACCTGAAAATAAAATGAATTTTTGCTCGGTAATCATAACAATTCAATAATTTCAAAATTACCTCATTGTTGTTTGCTGACCAAACACGAATGCACCAATCAGGCCAGCAACAATAGTAGCTATTTTGAGATAATCAATCCATCTGTTATCTTCAGTCGGCGATGGCGATTCATCTTCATCCTTGAATCACTTTATGTCACTTGATCACATTATGTTATTCCAAAGATTTTTTTTAATAAAAATCTCTTAATATAGCGCTGACAGACATGCACACGTTCATCCACACATGCAAGCATATGAGCTTAGTCCATCAGATCACTGCCGATATAATTTCGACTTCACAAAATTTTCATTCCATTCTATTCTGGAATTATTTGTTAACAACGAGGACCACGATTTTCGAGTTAATATAAAAACAAATTTTGACTTGAATACATGTCTGTAAATAGTAAATATTATATGTCTAAAACCTGATAACTAGGAAAAGAAATGGGATAATACAGAAAGCAAGAGGAAGTGACTTTTTTATATCAATGAATAACTTACTTCGTGACTTGGCGCAGGTGCTGCAGGTCTCGGTTTTTTACATTGGCTTATCACTCCTTTACCATAAATCGGAATCACCTGATAAAATTGGTTGCTAAATACATCAAACAGCAGAAATTGAAATGCGAAAAATTTAACACGCAGAGCAAGTTGTAATTTGGCAGAAGATTGCATTTTATAGCTAAAATTAAACAGAATCCTGATTTTATGTATGTCAAGCAAAATATTCCAGACCTATTTCACTGCGCCAAATGTCATTACACAAATTAGTATGAGAAACATTTGTAAGAGAGTATGCAAACATACACCATCGTCTCGAACACTCTTTTTACAAATGGGACATTGTTTTTTACTTTCTGAGTAATTGCTCAACCATTCATCAATACATTCCCAGCAATAAAAGTGGCCACAGCTAAGAACAACCGGATTCACCGCTTCTTTATAGCAAATGCAGCAGTCATACCTAAAAAAACTTGCCGTGTTATTCACACGGAAACAAAGTATTACTACTACAGACTCAATATACTAAAAACTTTCTTAAACAGTGAAATAAATGTGTTTGAAAATTTTCCGAAACAGTTCAAAACTTTCGGCCCGAAAACTTTTCAAAACAAATTGGAATAAATGAAGATTCAGAAAAAAACACAACAAGCAATATAATAATGATACTACCAGTGTTTGTAAGCTTTTCGAATCATATATTAGGATGAATCATTACAAACCGTCAATCATGCTTACCCTGTAGACTCCGTGGAGTCTTTCCTGGATTTATCATGATACACCCGACGCTTTTCAGAAGCAGCCATCAATAAAGACGAATTCTCTACAGCATCTTATTAGTGTCATTAATACAATTAAAAAGTACCAGCTCATATTTAGTTAACAATTCAAATCACATACATGAATGAAAAAAAAGACAAACTGTGATTGCCACTAAATGCTGATGTTCACATGAAATTTTTGAAAACAAAAAGTAATAATCCCTTAAACAGCTGGCTGAACACCACTGGGAATAATTTTAGCCCATTAAAATCAGGGTAAATCGAGAGAAAGGATCTAACTGAATTGAATTTTCGCACAGAAGTTGCGTTATCGATGCATGCAACGAACTGTGATACGAGTTTCAGATGGCATTGGTAACCTGGCGTCGTTCGTTTGTCTATTCATTGCGTAATTTAATGATAGAGCTGGAAGGCATAATTTTACAGTAATTTCGCTGTATTCATCAACATTCATTACGGGAATTACCCTTTAACTTTTATATTTTCCAAAGTTTGAAGCAGTCCAGTTCAGCAGTGGAAATAGTATGGCAAAAGCTTTCACAAGTAATTTTCCGTGGTAGCAGTCGCAGTTATTTGAAAGAAATCAAAATTCAAACATCTAAATTATGATAATTTTGACTTGATCGTTTATAACCTTTATGATAACCGGCGGCCTTCGTTTTTTCTGCATCAGCTCCCTTTAGTTATCTCGTCAGATTTGCCGACAGATGCAAATACATCCGTAGATTTTTTTTTCCTTCTTAAAGGTTAAACAGAAGATGGGATTGTTTCTAGCAATGGGTAGACTGTCGATCGTGGAAAGGAAACCTTGTAGAGATAGAAAAGAAACATAGATGACCTGCAATAACATACTATCTCACATACAAGTTATTATCGAGCTCCATGATAAAAGGTTAAAATGGATGGATAAACTACTCATCCTTCAGGAACAGAAGCATCCTTTGTATCATCAATCCTCAGTCCCGTGACAGCGCGTTATGCTAAGCGTATCTAATACAATTGATTCTTTCCTCTTGTAACGAATAGATTATTTTGCGTTTCCGAAGCATTATTCATCAATCAGAATGGTGCACTGTAGCCAGTTGTTTTTGAATCGCCAAGCAATAGCAAACCTGAAATGAAACTACAAACTGTCTAAAAGAGCTCTATAACATGCCCTATATTCAAACTAAGCATTAAACAGACAGCAGAGAATTTGAAATATACAACCATTTCAAGCATAACACTACGGATCAACTGGTAAGAGAAAAACTGAATCACAAAGAAAATAGAGCCATTTAAAATTCAGCATACTATCACTAAAAGAATTATTAAAAGCACATACCAACTATCGTAGTGCCATCAGGCAAAAAACTTGCACGCAGCACATGATCTAATATCAGCTACCAATGAGCATTGACTGATTTCCAATGAGTGTCAACAAATATCCTTCACCATTAAATATGTGTGTTGGAAGTATTCATTATCAACATCATCATCATCATCGTTGTTCGTATTTCTTCCCGTGTAATCATTGAATTTCTCTGGCATAAATCAGATACGACAAAAGAACCAACAGTTCAATACTGAATGAAATTGCGCCTACAATATCGCTGGAGTGCAAAATCACAAAGCTGCAACTGGCGTACATCGGGCATATCATCAGAAGACAACAATCATTGGAGAAGGATGTCATGATTGGAAGAACTGAAGGAAACAGAAGACGAGGAAGACCGGTAATGAGATGGATAAACACAATCACTACAGCGACTGGAATGAACATGTCTGAAATAAAACGAATCGCTCAGAAGCGCGCTTCATACAGATCCTTCAATCATCAAATCGCTAAAGTTCGGAATGGAACTGATGACCGATATTGAATAGATCGGTTACAACTTCAGATTTTTTGAAAAAAAAGGTTTCCACAATTGGTTGTTTTTTAAGTTTACCTGTACCTCTGATTTCGTCTAGAAGTCAGACAGTAAATGCAGCAGATAAGGAAAGCATGCAATGCTTTTATAAATGCTTTAGCAAATGAACTGTTCCTTGAAGTAGTTTTATTAATTGATACAAGGGAATTTGTGAATTAGCTTTTACTAACACACACATTCGTGGCCTGCGTCAGTCCTTTGCAAGTTAGCTGAAAGCAGGCGTCCAAAATCAGTACAAGGAACGAACAACACGGAGGTAGCTGACACTGAAACAAAGACGGCAAATAATGGTGGTAATGACGCAAATAAAAGAGATTCGCAGCAGGCAGATTGGTGCCACAAAATAGATCATAAAATGTAAAGGAAACTGTGGTCTGATCGCAAATCAGATTGTTGCAGACGATCAATTGCACATATGTTTGATGTGGTAGTGGAGCGAAAACTAATTGTCCGAACTGATACAAATTCTTGTTGGTGGAGACCTGACCCAGCTCCTCGTCACCTGCCAACCTCAATGATCTCCGCAGTCACTGCGAACATGCACAAAGGCGGACAGGGAAGGGCGCGATGCCAACAGCTGGGTCATCAGAGTGGATGAACCATCAACGGTTGGGTTCTTCGTCAAATCACCTTGATTTGTCACACCCACCACCATGACTCGTATAAATATTAATTTCACTATTCTTTCTACAAATGAAAAACAACAACAACAACAACAAAATCCAAAGAAAAATGATCATAATTAGTTGGCGAAGCACAATTGAAATAATTGATGAATGGTGATTTTTGAAATTCAATGTCATAAATCACCTGGAATGAGTTAGTTCTCGTTCATACGTCAGATTAAGACGAGAAAAGTGGAAAAGGAGCTTGCTGTGACAGTCTGTGCAGTTATTTATTTTTTTATAGCATTCATTCATTATTCATTATCGGCCATTCTATTACGAACTTTAGCGATTTGATGAATGAAGGAT
>JABVXS010000364.1:0-35189 GCA_013365335.1 Madathamugadia hiepei
TGGTGGTCGTGGTTCTGGTGGTCGTGGTGGTAGTCGTGGTCGTGATGGTGGTCGTAGTGCTGGTGGTCGTGGTGCTGGTGGTCGTGGTGCTGGTGGTCGTCCTGAGTTGCGAAATGTTGGAGAATCTCTCAAAGATTGTTGGGAACCTTAAGCCCCAGGGTTCAAATCTAAAAGCTTCTCTCCCTTCCCTCCATTGTTTGAAATCCAAAGAGGTCAAAGCTGTGGTACCTGTTGTTCGGTGTACTCGCGACATGGTTGTTCGTTGGTGTCGATAGGACATAAACGAGAAAATTAGCTTCTTTTACTTCTGTAAGTATTATTTTCGACAGTGACAAACGAATAATGATTGTGGAATGAATTATTAGAGTTCCGAGGGAAAAGAGAAAAGGAAAGATAAGAGAGAGTGGGAGAGAGATTATTAGAAATTCTGGTTTCTAGGATGTTGATGGTACTGCTAGAAATAGTTGTAATATTCCGTTGCTTGTGCAGATGTCTATAAACCCTGAAAGCATATTCGTCTTCTGATTCTCTTCCACAGAACAGGTTTCCTTCGACAACTCTCTTCTCTCCCCGTTGGTTACGTAAAGGTTCAGCGTTATCACGGACCGAATCATCGTCCGTGTCCATCCGCCCATCTATCCAACCAACCCATTCTATCAGCTATATTGTTCATCTCACAACATTAAATATCTATCCAAACTTGTCATTACGTTATCCTCTCTTCCCTTCCCCTTATCAACCAATTTAATTATCAAAACAAAGGGAGATTTTTTCATTTAATTATTTAAATTTCAGCAATTCACAAACACGTTTCCACATATTTCACTGTGTTAGCCAAAAATTATCAAAAATCTTTGAAAGAGGAATAATAAATGTAGTTGTGTAGTAGTTATGGAAGAAAAAAGGAAATTAAAATTTGAAATTTCAAAAACAAACTGACCGACCGGTGGTATGACTGAAAGGACTGACTCACTGACGAGACATATCAGGTCTGAGAGATTTTCTTTTCTTTCTCAAAAGTATTTTTGAGAAAGAAGATTCTTCACTCCGTATAATTATAATTATTTATCGAGGGCTTGAATTAGGAATTAGTGAACTTGCACTTTTCAATTTCACCCATTTCGACGCACAGAAGACCCTTCAACGCTGCGAGCAGAAAGTAGACAACCAAACAATCAGCAATAAGCAACTGGATGACAAACAATAGGCGATGGACAAGAAAACAACGAACAATGAACGAGGCTACCAGGATGTCTTCACAGCTAAACAGTCATTGTCATGTGCAGCAAATCAGTGATACAATTATGCAATCAAATTCCTAATTCTCTTTATCCCTTTTCATTTCTCTCTCTCTCCCTCTCTCTCTCTCTCTCTTTCTTTTGAAGTTAAAACCTGATTTCTGTTTATGCACGTTAAGCTTTAATCACGATTTTCATCAATATTCCCAACAATGTAAACAGAAGATGAATACACAGAGCACTGTTTCATATGCCATTAGTCAGTTGATGGTCAGCTTCGTTAATCAATTGAAGTGAATGATGCATGGAAATTTTGAGTAAAAATATTTCATTTTTAAATGAATTAATTACCTAATTAGCAAATTCGAAATGAATGATGGGATAGACAGTTTGGAAGCTTCGGTAATTCATGTATTATCGTGATAAAGTTAAACAAGTTTTCAATTTCCTTTTCACAATTTTAGAGAAACAAAACAGCTAAGACAATGAAAAAGCAAAAGTTAGAAAAAAAGAAAACTGGCGGGAAATTATTTTAAAAAATACATGGATAAGAATTGAAGGTTAAATGAATTAATTGTAATTTTTTCCCCATCAATTCCTGAACCTTATTATTTGAAAACAGAATTTAGTCCTGAAATGATGAGCGAGCGGTGAAAAAAAGAAAATCTCTCGAACTTTCATTACGCAACTTTTCTTTTGCCTCGTCCGCGAGCGGTATTTGACCTCATTTCTAAGCGTCCATCTGGCAAGCACACCGACGGCATTTGAACACTCAGTGACACCTGGCATAGAGGTCATTGTAAGACAAACATTCAATCATATAGACTAATTGCGATGGACGGAAAAGGTAACAATCCTCCTTCCCTCGCTGCTTATCAAACATTTCGTTTAATGAATTAATTCTCATCCTGAAACTTCCACTTTTTCTCTTCCATTTCAACAACAATGTGCGGCTCTTTCCCTTTTGCGCCAATACATTCGCACTATTTCACTGTTGGAACTTCAACTTTTTTAAATGGCAATAAGGGGAAATGAGAAAAATTGAAATTTAAAAGCGAAAAATTATCAAATTTCAAATGGACAATTTGTTGAAGTGAAAGGTGCTGAAATAAATTTGCAAAGTAAAGCACAGTGTTTTCAGCGTCCCAAGACAAAATCAAGTTCAGCTAAGTGACACTTTTGAAAATATGCAAATTGAATTCCTTATAAAAAATGATTATTCTAATTGGCAAAAGAAAAAGAGTCACGCAAACCAGAAATTCATTCAGTGGTGAAGCTACTGAAATGACTAGCCACTGGCTTGATTAATGAAGTGGGGGCAAGAGAAGGAGTGCGTGCAGCATTCTTCACTTATCAGCAGTGATGCGATTGCTGTGTGCTTGCCATTATCAGTTCATGAGCGGCTTCACTTTATCCATTCATTAAGCAATGAGAATTATTAATTGAGAAACGAGGAATTGGGAATGGTAGTGGAAATGTCCTTCTAATGATAAGTTTGGAAGAAGAAAGTTGTAGTATTTGAAAGTTTTCAAGCAAAACTTCTGCCATTCAGTTTCTTTTCGAGAGAGTGGGATGGTGAAAAGAGATGCGAGCGAGCGAGCGAGCGGAAGATTCGCTTCGAAAATGCCATCTGTCGCAGCTTTTTACACAGAACAGTTTCAGTGCTGTAATGCTAAATTGGTCAGCCTCTTCAGCCTATGCAATAAGTTAGTCGACAGTTTGGGATAATTGAAGGAATCAGTTTTGAAGAACAAATCGAACTGTTCTTCTTCGACTAATCGCGCAATTATGCTTCAGCAATTTCAAATAAAATGAGCAATCATCAAAGTGAAGTTTTGCTTGAAAAATTCAAAAGCAATCAACGAACTTTTAAGGAGAAGAAAAGGTCAAACAGCAGCAAAGAGGCAAAGAAAGGAGAATGGCACAGCAGGATTATTCGTGGACTTGAAAGAAAATGAATGGTTAAAATTGAACTTGAAAAGATTTTTTGGCAGTTTTTCAAGGATCACTGGACGGATTGGCTCACCTTGTCCGTGGTCATTCTTCCGCTTTTCTTCGTCTTTCCACAAGATGACAGTGATAATCATGATTGCTGATGATAGAGAATCGACTTCATCGTTAGAAGTAGTAAAGCAGTTGAAGAAAGCTAGAGATTGGTGGTGATAAGATGGAAAGTAGGAGAGATATTTCCACCTCTCAGAAGCAAATATTCAAAAATTTGTGAAATCTCTATTTTAGAAGTTGCCAAGAGAGCTTTACTAAAGTGCGCAACAAATTTTCAACTTTAAGTAGACGGAGGTCTGAGAAAGATTTGATGAAAATTATACGATGCGTGTAATACCCTGCAAAGGTCACTTATCATCCTGGGCTTACTTATCCATAAATGAATTATGTGTCTTTTGACCTCCGTCTACTTAAAGTTGAAAATTTGTTGCGCACTTTAGTTAAGCTCTCTTGGCAACTTCTAAATTCCAACTTCCTTGGCAAATTCTAAATTCCGATCAAGAACAAAGAAAGACAATTGAAGTTGAAATGACAAAAAATTGTTCACACGAAAATTTCATTTTCCAACTTTCTTTTCTTTTGAATCTGTAAAGTTATCTATAAGCCGCCTACCTATCTGTGCTATTATTGATTATTGATAAGACATGAATTTGGGTGTCTATGACACATGGACAGAGAGGCATGAAGAATTTAGATTCACCGGGAACCGCCGTGTGGACATTCGGGAGGAAGACTGACGTCAATGACACTTTATGCCAAGGTCATTTCATCCGCCTGTCACACCACCCACCCACTCCCTTTTTTCAATTTTTTGAATGAGAAGAAGTTTTGGACACTGAAAAATTCTAGGCAAAAATGGATTTGAAGTAATGCAGCGTTAGATTGGATTGGTTAGTAATGGCAGCAGTGTTGTCTAGAGAAAACTCATCCACAAAGATCAAGGTCAACGTGGACCTTTTCGTGTTATCGTGCATTAAGGGTAATCTAAAATTGAAGGATATATCTGCCTATCTATCTGTGTGGATAGAGAGCAACAATGAATTTAAAATTTGAAAATTTCAAGTGAATAGAGTTATACGATCAGATGAGATGAAAGGGTTGCCCTTGGCCTTGCGCAATGCCATTTTACTCGGTTGAATTTGAGTCGGTGCGCGTAATTTCGTTCCAATCCTCATCGTCGTCATCAGCGCTGTTGTCGGGTCGACAATATAGGTCAGAGGATTCTCTGTTGCTTCGATTCACTCAACAGGTACCCTGGCGCTACCACCCGTATCCCCCGATAACCGAGACCACGCAGAAGCTGTATAGTCATCCTGCCATACCCTACCCCAATGCCCGCAGCCCTTACCCTTGTCAACACCCTTCCCGCAGCGATCTATCTCCAAGACTTCGATTTTCCAAATTTTATCGCCCTTTCTCTCGCCAAAGCCAAAAATGACGAAAACATTCAAGCAGTTAGTTACCTTCTCGTGGTCTTCCGTCGCAGAACCGACACAGGTGCGGATGCCCTCTATCCGACACTCACTGAATGGTGCAGTAAGCTAAGTTTACGTGTTGCAAGGGAACCATCTACCGGAGATGTGATCCGGAAGCTTAGTGGCATTTTTCATTACGCAACACGCAAAAAAAAAATGACGACATTGCACTGATTAAAGAGCAAACTCGTTGAAAAGTAACTCATTAAAAAGTCAATTACGAAACTTCAAACGAACCAAAGATCTCTTTCGAATTGTGAAAGATGAATTTGAGAAAGTCAGTTAGTGCACAAAGTGTGACAGTGACAGTTCAAAGGGTCACAACTAGGTTTTTCTGCTTTCCGACAACTGTCACATAAAATTTGAAAAACGGCGAAAAAGGTTCAGCTAAATTAATTTAAGCTTCACAACTGATTCTTTTACAAGAACTTATTGTCTTTCCTTTTTCTTGACAGAAAAGGAAAAGAAAAATGAAGGAATAATTTGGATATGACAGGTACACTACGGTACGCTTCAGTATCTATCTCCCTCTTCCTCCTCAAAACACCTCGTTGATTAGAAGGATTGATTTTTTGACAATTTGTGCTATTTTTCAAACGACGATCGCATAGGCTGTTGACCTTTCCGTGTCATCCATGCATGTGATGACACAGGGACACAAATGTGTACACAACACTGAGCAGTGTCGAAGACACGTCTCCCATGGACAATGTTCCGTTCCTGACGGAATTCAGCCCCAACCACATCTATCCCATCGTTAATTACTCTTTAGTCCGCTTACTTTAGAAGAGCATGAAAAGTTTCGACTTGACGCAGTGCTGCGGAAAATTCAAATGATCATGATCATCAAGGCTTCCAGTGGATTAATGATGTAATGATCTGGCAGTTGAGGATTGGAACCTTGAAATTATTCTAAAGTTTTCAATTATATTGAATTTAAACATTTGAAACTTACAGTATGTTAATAAGCTTACTTTAGCATTTGGCTCTATCAGTATTAATGAGGGATAGTGGATTGCTAGGCTTCCAGATGCTTTGCGAGAATCTGGGAGATTTTACTACAAATGGTTGAAGGTCGAATGACTTGAGGTGTGAGTAGAAAAAATAGAAACTGAATTGAACATGAAATCGCAGTAAATCATTGGAAGCACAGAGGTAAGGAATCGCAGAAGTGAGAGTAATGATTGAGCAATCCAATCGAACGACCAATCATTTTGGATAGACTGTAACCAGCAGGTCAAAGTTCAAATGATGCTGTACTTGCCTTGCCGACAATTACAGACTGCCATCGATTACCGTCTTATGCTATCACATTAAATGTGCAAGTGATCACGTGGACGAAGTCAATCCATTCCATTCATCAATAAGGAGGAATTTAGAAAGAAACTTGTAAAAATTTCCATCAATTTCGGGATTCAAATTAAGCATTAGGACGTTGGAGTGAAATGAAATCCGTCGATCGTCTAGTGGAGCGTTTCTGCTTTTTGGGTTTATACGTTAATATCTTTTGAATGGATTGAAACAAGAAGCGAATTCTAGGGCTGGACATTCAGACTGCTCTTTGCTTTGAAGTGACCGAAGCTTCTGGAAATCTGACTCCTCAACTGTTGTTTGGAAGGAGGTGAGCATCTGCATGTGAGATGTTTCTTCGTACATTTACACTTAAACGTAGCCCTGAAGAAGAGGGTAGTTCGAGGAACTAAGTTCAGAGTTGAAGCAAGCTAAGTTTACTTCATCTCGAGCACAGAATACCGTACGCGAGGAACTAAGTAAAAAGAAATGGATCGAAAATTTGAAGAGACGCAACACTTGTTCATATTAGATGTGCACGAATAATAGTTTTATGGCTCCAACGGATTAACAGCTGGCAATATTTACAACAACCACTTGCATTTCCTGTTTCGTCATCGCTCCAATTAAATTTAATTATTGCTCAAGTTTGAATAGAAATTTGCTCATTGCAATTTAAACTCCATTTGCATTTTATTTTATTAACAAAGGTCACATGAAGCACAATGAGTGTGACCTTTCAAATCTACTTCATCGATAAAATCTGGAGTATTTCGAGATTTTCCGTCTTCATCGATGACATCATTTGTCGGGCATTTTAATCGTAAACTGATTATCAAGAAACTACTTTAAAGCACATAGTGGGAAGCTCCAAATATGTTACCGATGACTACGGTATATTCCTGTGCTACTGCACTCCTCCTATCCTATATGCACGATTGATGCACAGCTTCAAGCAAATACTTGTTTAATATTATGGATTAACTACTCTTTGTCAGCTGTTCGCTAAAAACTGATAAGCTAAGTAAATTTGATCAAGGTTACACAGACCGAAGTATAGCTCAATTGATGGTTCTTGCCAAGTTATACGGTATGCAACGATGAAACAGTATACTATTTCGACTCGATCACATTGCTAGTGACCATTGGCAAATGAAATCCAGGAAGTCTATCAGTTTGGATCTTTCTAGAAAAAACATTTCAAGCAATGACTGTTGAAATCTTTCAGTATAATAAGTCCTTGAAGAATTTTGGTCTTCTTCAATCCGTATTATGCTTGTCATTGAAAAAATGTTGGAATTTTCGAGAAATAAATTTCAGTACTTTTCAGATTACTTCCATCCAAATCGCTACGATTCCGACTGTTTCCGCTTTCCTAAAATCTCCTCAAAGGATGGCGCAAAGCCCCATTCCCAATGTCTTTCCTCTTGTATCCTCAAATTTATGAACAAAACAAATTCTACTGAAACAAAATCGAAGTTTTTTTTGTTTACTTGCCAACCTAATTAATTCGATTCTCCGGTTAGGTTACTCTAAAAACTGATAATTTCATAAAATTGCATACCAAATAAGATTGAGATTTGCACGGTTTTTCTTGATGTTTTTGCTATACTATCAGATCAAACAAGGGCACTACAATTTTTACGTATTATGGATGTGTCTTTATTGGTAACGTAAAACAAGTCCAACAATCACAGCTGCAAACTTTCGCAGCATACATGGGATTTTAGTTTTCGTTATGGGTAAGTGTGGTTTGATATGTGCACGCTGAGTATCGTGGATTCTAAAAGTATTCTTTGAATTTTGAATTCCTAACGTTTGCGCGTGGATTGCTACGCTTGCAAGGTTTGGCGTTTAGAGCTCGTTAATACTGTTTTTAGTCATCACTTGCACGTTGTTTGTTCTGTAGTTCGTTTTCTAGGGCAGTACTTTGTGCAGGTTCCATACAATTCAATGACGTATGCTGTACGGACTTCTATAACCTTCCCTACCCTAAATTCCGCCATTTTAGTTAGAGATATTAAAGGTAATACAACAGTAGGACTGTTATGTTTGTTGTGCGTAGGGATTTCTTTATAGCTTATGTGATAAATATATTGCAGGAATTCACTCCTAATGGCTGACGTCTATTTGAGCAATTTCCGGAATGCAGTAAATGCAGAGGAAGTGGTCAAACAGATTCGTTCTGTCGTAGAATCCAGCGATGTCCATGCGTTCGCACAGTTTCTGACAGACCCGTCGGTAAACGCATTGCAAAACGATCCAAATTATTGCAAATATTACCATTTGTTATGTCTTTTTGCTTACGGCAAGTAAATTTATGGATTTCATATTTACTGGGAATTTTAACGGGAAAATTTGACATTTTCATCTTTATTGGAGATTAGAAATACACCCAAGCCGGTAGAGAGAGGTTAGGTGAGTAATTTTGTCGCGACGGAGTTGACTGCAGTTCGAGGTGCTGGTCCACTATTATCTGGTTTAAGTTTAGTAGTGTATTAACATAAATGTCTGGCAGACTTTGATTTAATTCACACGATATGGCTTTCGGTATGCGAGACAAGAAAATAAATTGGTCTACACCTATCATTTATGGATAAAGAAATCTTTGAACAAACGAAGATTTATGGCTTGTAGGAACATATGGAGACTCTGTTAATGGCAGGTATGATTTGCCAGAGCTGAGTGAAACAATGTTGTGGAAAATACGGCAACTAACGTTGGTAACAATGTGCAATCGTTCAAAAATTTTCTCAATAAATAGTGCAATGCAAGAATTGCAAATTACTGACCTGCAAGAATTCCAGCGTCTCTTTATTTCTGCCGTATATGATGGAATTATTCAGGTTCTCTTTTTTTACATGTATAATAATGGTGTAATCTATTTTTTGTGGTTTAGTTGAACTTTCGATCGCTATCGACGAACATAAAATGAGATTAGAGCACTTCTAATTTTCTGCTGTGACAGGAAACGGGGAAGTTTTTAACCATCGACCACTCTTATATAAAAGGTGATCGGAGGTTAATAAAGGTAGAGGTGATTACAAAATACATGACTTTTAATTTTTGATTTTTTTTTAATTTTTTATTGATTTTGTAGGGTCGGTTGAATGCTCAAAGAAATGAAGTGGAGGTTTTTTCATGGAAAAATCGGGACATTGCAGATAATGAATTGGATAGCATTTGTCAAGAGTTGCAGAAGTGGATACAGCGATGTACAGACATCAAAGAGAATTTGTGTCATGTGGCAAAACTTAATGAAAAATCTATTTCAGAAGCAAATGAACGAGAAAATAAGGTAGTCTTCTAAAAAATCAATTGGAACAAGTTGGTGCACTTTTTATATTCCAGACAAGCCGCTTTGAGCGGATTGCTGTATAGGTATTATGACATTTAAGTTGACCCAATTTGGGTACTTTTCTTAATGTGAAAATGAAGCCCTGTGTACTAAAAAAATATGTCATTGCGGCTTTGTAGTCGTCTTGGCAGTTATAGAGCCCATTATTTTTATTCAAAATCAGAAAAGTCATTTTACAGTATAATCATGGTGATTATCTGCTTACGAAGACTTATTTAGCCTCTTCATGTTTTAATTCAAAGGATTCTTGAAGTTTAGAGTGAAAATTTGACAGCTGAATTAGAAGGCAAAGTCTAAGTAATCTCAGATGGATTTAAAATGCTACAGCTTTTATATAGGTGGCAGAAGAAGCGAAGAAAGTGCAGAAAATGCTTGAAGAAGAAGAAGAACAACGAATGCCCAAGGAGTTTTACCGACGTACAAAAACTCAACGGGGGAAAAAGCACTGTTAGATTGAGGTTATACTCATTCTTGTAAATATACATATTTTCGATGTAAATAAAGTATGCGCTTAGCTTTCGTTTAAAGTTGTGCTTGACAGTTTCTTCAAATTATTCATTGATTTTGTTTCTGTTGTGTTGAAGAAAACCTAATAATTTATTTACCACGTATTACTGATACCAAAAATATATGTAAAAATCCTATGTGAAATCAAGCTTTTTCTTGTCACGAATGCAGTAGATATTCTTCCATTTCCTGAAAATATCTGGAATTTTCTCAGCAATTATTTCAACGGTAATACACTCTTAGTTTCACCCCTATACGTCGTAAGAATCTTAACAGTAATATTACAACGTCATCCGTATGTCATATGACCTGTGAAATCTGTACAAGTCAACTTTGAAGAAAGTTAAAAACAGAATAATAAGAACCGGTCAAAACCTTACATTTGGCGACATAGAAGAATAATACGCTATGAAGCGAAGAGTGTGCACGAAAGTTGATTGTCTCACATTTCCTCGCGCTGTAAGTGAAATTGCTGATATGTATACGTTGCAGATGGTGAAAAATTCTTGCAAAACATCAAATTGTAATAAAATACATGCGACACCAGCGCAAAGTGCCGAAATATCTGTCGAAACGGCTTTTTTGATGACTGCAAAATTATCGTTGTAAGATTAAAATTTTTTACTGGTACAAAATTCAAATTTTTGCTTGTGCTGGCCCAGAAAAAAAAGATTTCCTAGTGAAATAAATCCCTCCAGCTACCAACTGCCAGAGAAACAAAGGTTAGGAAAGTTTATTAATAAAAGGTACCTGCAATTGCGGCGATGGTGGAATTAAAAAATGAAAACTAAACGCAATTTTGAAAATGTTTTACCATTGAATTTGTTTATGGCAGCCAAAAGCACAAGAAAAGTTACAGGTGTCAGCATTTGTGGTGTCTCCCTTCTTATATATATCTACAACACATTAAAGACATATAGATAAGACGCTGGCAAACAAAAATCTAGCTGTAACAATAATGACACTAGCGAAAAAGTGCGATCTGAAATTGACTTTAATGAATGGATCTGTTATAGCGCAACGTTCCAAAAGCACCGATAATTCACCAAGGAATGTCGCATCACATTCACCACGATGTCCACGAACATCGTCAACGACTCCACTAAATGGACAAAGTTTAATGCTAGGGTTGGGGAATTTTTAAATGATAAGTGCAAGCAATACTTTCTGAATGAAAATCCCAGAGCTTTTAGATAAACGTTAGACTATCTTCGGAAGACTTTCTTATGATTTTTTCCAAAACTTATTTGGGAAAGAATTAATTGAAGGGAACAGAACTCGTTCAGTGTAGCCACCGCATTGAAGATATTAGTAGAGTGCTGGCGTAATGCTGACTGATTAACATCCAATATTTGCTGCCGCAATAGTTGCAACTGGCCAATCTAAAATTGTTTTCTTAATTTGTTTCATATTTGAATGAATAGATACGTAACAAATAATGCTGGGATTATCTTATTTTATAAATTGCCACATCATATATCGGCCAAAGTCTAATTCCCACCACTGCGTCACTATCACGCAAAACATACTTTTGATCAAGTGAAGCTTTGTGTGCTGTGATTTGAGTGGTATTATAAAGCAGTTTCTAAGATCAATAAGTAGTTGATAGTTGCAATTAGGAAATGCAATAAAACATGCCTTACTAATAGTACCAATGAAAAGCGATGAATTCGGCAAGAATTTCGATAAAGCGCTGTCGAAAATTTTCAGTCTTCTAGCAACCATCACATCTTTCACCAGTACAATGTCATTTAACACTGAATTCATTGCAGGACACAGTATTTTCGAAAGGTGTTCACAGAACATGTACAAATATTTCACGATGTTAAATGAAGCAATCCGATCGAGAGCATACAGAGCCATTGGTGAAAGAGCTTCCTGGTTGAGAATATTTAAAATTACAAAAAGATTATACGACCACATCGTTCTTATCCCAATTTCACACACATACTCATAGACAAAAATTCAGGTCTAAATGATACACGTTTCTCAATAACGACGGTAAAATAGAAAAATATCGTTCTAATCTTTTATGCCTGGCTCTATTTAAGAAACGCTTCAATAAATATAAACTGGCTTATTTCAAATGACCTGCACAGCATTTAGAGATTCGTTCGACAATGCTGTTTTCTTAGTTTTTAAATCACACCACATCCTCATCGAGTTAACAAAATACGATGATCTAAAAAAAAAATCATGAGTTATAATCCGAATTCCAAATTTGGAAATTAACCTCTATGAAACATTTTTAAAAGCCGATTTTTGTAATTATTTAAATAATAAGGTATCAATCTAACTTTGGGTCTGATGAATTCAAAACTCGAGTATACAAGCGATGCAGAGGAGTTAACGACTCTTCAAATGTCGGAATATATGGAATAGGCGCTGATCTGGATTGATATAAGCTTTCCTCTTCAGTGATCTGCAATGCGCTATTCCAGTACTTGACTTCAACCAAAAAACTAAAGATTTGAAATGGGAAAGATTTAAAAAAAATATTCATCCTGTTTTCTGGATGCTAAGTGTACTGATTTTGATAATGATCAGTAATTTTAATGTGTTTAGCCTAGATAGAAAAACAAACGGGATGCTGTAAAAAGGCGTTGCATTCTTTTTCAACCATGTAACCTATTATGCGAGCCAATTCATTGTGCCATATTACAGTTCCATTGATAGCAATGTGTTCGCACATGTAAACAAAAGCCCCACGTAAGTGAGCGAAGTGACCCTTCAACTGAGTCAAAAAAACATCCAGAAGTAAATCATAATTTACCTGCGACGACAAAGTAGCACAAATCCGACTTACTAATTCCCTAAAATAAAAATTTTCTTCATTGAATTCATGAATGATTAAAAATTATTTCATAATCACCGATTAGCAATATAATGGAATAATCATAAAGCAGTGTGATATCGCAGCGTGCCGAAAATACAAACCTTCTGATTCCATCTAGAAGAAGATTTGATGGGTCCACTTGAAGTGATCCAAGTGATGCTAACTGCATAGTTGAAATACCAGAAGAAAGCATTGAAATTGCATGTGTAATTGCCGCAAGCTGCAGACGCCGTTCTGAATCCGCAAATTGACGAATATCAATTTTATTTATAGATCGTCCTTCCGGTGGACTCAATAGACCAGATATTTTATCCAAAAGAGCAAACAGCGAATGTGGAACAGCCTGTAGATGATTATACTGTACGTGAAAGAAATTTAGAAATAATGCATTATTTTATGTAGATTTCATTCGCATTAACTGCTTCTTTTCCTTTTCGAATTTTCCATGAAATAAAACATGCACAGGAATTTTTAAATCCCTGAATTCAAATTGAAAAGTAATAATAATCCAACTGCATATACGAGTCGGAACATATAAATAGAAATAAATGGCAAGGCAACCACTCGTACTTGAAGGATTTTGCGCAACCGTGCTTCAATCAAACGCGAATAACACATTGATATAGACGATATTCTTTCAGGTGTATTCAAATGTTCCAGCGTTGAGCCAATTGAACTAGCCATTTTGACAAATAGTGAACGTATTGGAAGTGGATCCACTTTCACCAAATTTTTCATATTTTCAGTCCACCTATATAGAAACATTCTATTATATATGAAGAATCTGAGAAAACATTGGACAAAATTTAAAGTTCAAGCCATATTCCAAAATGCTACCCAAAAAGAAATTAAAAACAGTATACAATAGGAAGTATTTCGTTAAAAAAAAAATAAATTTAACAAAAAATGAAATGATTGTCAGTTAAAATTAAAATGGAAAACATACTGATTAGTAATTTCCCATCCATACGAAAAATTTGTTGCTGATTCCATTTTTTTAAAAAAAGCTCCATCCAGAACACAAAAGTTCGATAAATTAGTTAATAAAATTTGAGTACTTTGTAAATATTGTGACACTGCAACTATTCCAGACAAGTCATGCATTTCGCTCACCTGTAGATTACAAAATTTAATAAACTGAACTAGAATAAAAAGCTCTCAAATGTTATCTTGGCAGAATTAGAAAAATATTTATAAAAAAAACTAGCAAAAAATCTCTGCTGCAAATAACAATCACTTATCAGAAGAAATGATCAGATAACGCAAAACTTCTTGTTAAAAACAATGACACGCTGAAAAAGAAGTGAACATGACAGGAAGTAACCGGTGGAATTATGTGTAGAAAAACAACGTATTCACCAACAACTATATAAAAGTTAACAGATAAATAAACTGCAAAAACCTGATCCAGACGGTTTTTCAATTCTGAAATCAAAGCGGACGCATCTTCACCAGTAATATCTAATTCCTCAATGGTTTTCTTCAATAGCAAAAGCCATGATCTCAACTTTTCTGCAAAAAAATCACCTAAAAATTCAACGTCCCCGCAAGAAAAGTGCCTAGTTATGAAAGCGATCTTTTATAAGCAAATATTCATGTAAATGATGAGACAAATTTTTATTTCCTAAATTTTATTAGTTAAAATAGCGAAAATTCACACTGGCAAGAAAACAAGACGGAGCAATAAAAATACCATTTTTCTTGATTCTCTGCAAAGGTAACTCATTTGCAAAAAGTTCGGCTACTTGAACGATGTGACCACAGATTTCGTCTTCAAGTTTTTCGACATTTTTATCCTTGTTTTCCAGAAACGATCGAGCGATCTAAAAATCTGTGTGGATGCTCTAATAAAACATGCATAAGACTTAAACAAAATGTATATTTAAATATCCAAGAAAAATTCATTAAAAATGAAAATCAGACACCAAAAATTTGGATACCTAAATTTCCAAGAAAAACCAACACAGAAGAACGCACATAAAAATTTTGAAACAACATGTAAAAGCTGCTGTGCAGAGAACACAATCAATTTGATAAAATTTCAGTTCAACGTTTCTTAACAAATTCACAGTTTACATAAGAAATTTCCCACTTCTTTGTAACCATATTCAAAAGTAGAAATTTCCAGCAATTTACTGAACAAATCAAGCGACGAAGACGCAATTTGACTGTTTACAGCGTCAGAAATTTGTCCGGCACGTTTACAGCATTTTTTAGGTTTATCTGAAAAAAGGAAACTTTCTCAATTTTTGTTATGAGAATTGGAATAAAAAAAAATGGCAAAGTACCGATGAAAAAAACAGCAAACAAACTCACAGGAATGTAACATCATCCATTTGAGATGCCTGTTTGAAACAGCAACTAATTCAGCAAATAAAATGACATCGGCCACCGAAAATTTGGTAGGGTGAGGGAAAGATACAGCTTTCATCGCAGATATATGGGAAGCAGTCAAGTGTTTTACTGTTTGCATATTAAATGCATGCTGCAGTGCATTACTTGCTGCTTTATAATGATCCCAAGCATCCAGCATGTTCATCACTATTCCCATGTATAAATGCACCACCTGAAACTCAAAAAAAAACTGCATATTTCCAGTACAGTTCTTTGAATTTTAAGATCGCCGTGATCTGAAAGCTTAACAAGACCAAGCCACTTCAGTTAAATTCAAAGTTCAGAAACGGATTGCATTACTTCAACAATCTGACCAACAAGCACGACAAATAAGGAGGGCAGATCTTACACAGTGGTTAAGACGGATGTCTTAAAGTGGTCGGTTTCACATCGAAAGAAGAGTATTGAAGTGTAAATTAGATAACCTGCCATTACTTTTTTACAGCTCAGAAAAACAAAAACAGAAACTACTATTCTCCGTAGCTTAAACAGCTGAATACTTAGCATGAAAGAGTAAAAATTAATCAAAATTACTTTCTCATCAAATTTGAAATTCATTCAGTTTATTTTGTAAAAAACATACCCATTCTTCGCTGAAAAATGTATCCACAATATTGCGCATAACAATGTGATCTGAATGTAGCAATTTAGGAAAAAAGAAAAGGCAAACAGAAAGAAACGCTCGTTGATAACGTGAAGCACGAATACCTCGTCGGGAAAGTTCATGCGGTATAAGTTCATCCTGAAAAATTGCTGAATTATTAAAGATTGCATATAGAAATACACGTATAAGCATTACCGACAATTCTACTGTTCATCACTGTACCAAATAAATAATTTTTCCTATGCTTTCTTTCACAAGTTACAAATGAATGAATTGTACAAGAGACATATAAACTAAAATCATTTCACCCTTCATCAAATGGTTGTCGACATTATAACTAAAGAAGAGCTGCATACAATCAACAACAGAGTGAATTCGATAGCGTTTCACAGAAAAAAAAAAACAAATCTAAGGAAATGAGGCTTACCTTCATGCTTAACACGCACTTTTTAAATTAACAATATAATGCAGTCTCTTCATTTATTAAAAGGTGTGGCGGTTGTACTTTTTCAGTGGTCCTAAAATCCATTTTGTCCTAATAAATTCTAAAGTTATATCTAGCTAGAAATAATGTTACCTCGTCAGGAAACAAAACATCCGTGTGTAGTACCATTAGCATGTTGCTAACAAAAGCTTTATTCAGCGGTAATCTTCTGCAAAATTGGTAATAGAGCCATAAAACTACGATCTTTAACAACTATTTCAACTGCAAAAAAATAATAAAGGAAGAAAATTAAAAAATGCTGGAGGATTTCAACTACTTACCCAAAAAGCTCTTCTCTACTTGATGACGCCTTTAAAATATCAACGAGAAGATCAAATCGCTCACTGCTTGAAGGGCTGAAATTCTTTGCAGTTGCTAAAATATGATAACAAAAAATCTGCACAAATGACGTGATATTTCTACGATGTCTTTCACTTTGACTTGAATACATCGCATTCGATTTCGTCTACTTCAGTAAATATAAATTAATTTACAGTGCAAAGCAACGCCATTACTCCAATCATCAATTTTGATTAAAGATTTCAGTTACACGTACTTGCTTCTGTAGTGTGCAACAAACAACCTTTGCCTTACGCCGTCCATAAATTTCTCATCCAAAGCCAATAAAATGACGCCTGCAATAAATAGTGCCTCTGCCTGCAAATTATCCATATTTGAAACCAGGATAAAATGATTTAAAAAAGATTTACTAGATTTCTGAAGCAAGAAATGCACTCATAAGAAAGACAGTCAAAAGTGAAAAAAAAGAGAAAGTAGAAATTATTGAAAGGAAAAGTGGGAAAAAAAACATTGATTGATTGAAATTACGGCATACCTCATGCTGACATAACAAGAGAAAAGCTGCTGTTCGACGTACTGGGAATGCAGTGTGACTGGATCGATTATTTTCAGAATATCTACAACACGATATTTATATCACCACCGTACCGAAGGTAACTCATTAAACATAAAATGACTTAAGATCCACGCCAGTCCGCGATTTGTTCATACTTGACATCCTGCTTTATGGAAAATCTATACATCATCGCTACGCTTTCTGCAAGGCATTTGCATATCCTGCATTGGCCTTCTTATTCGCAAGCGAATCGATGTCAAACGTGGTAAGGATACTCTTCAAATGTCGGTAGCAAAATCAGGCCAAGACGAAAATGAAGAAAATATAAGTGAAACGCAATCACAAATAATAGTAATTTTAGCAATGAAACAAAAACTGTAATGAATTCCTATCTGAGTGTTTAACCATCGAACAGCATTCCTTATCTCGGAAGGACAAATCACAGATATTTCTGTGCGATGAACTGATTATTTTCATTCTATGCGAATCGTTAAGAAAATGAAGGCGAAATAAAATTAAAAACTCACTCAATTAAATCAGCAAAAAAATGAGCAATTGTATCAAAAAGAGCACCAAAGCGTTTGATATGTCTTTCAAATGTGAATAAATATTCGTCTTCCAGCTGCGCTCTTCCCTTAAAAGCTTCTCGTATCAAAAAATAGACAAAAATGAGTTAAAAAATGTGTGCAAGATAACAGGAAGACAACACACGGAGAGACAACCAACCTCGTTCGAATCAACATAACGATCGATGATGGAAAGATCGTCAAAATATGAGAAATCAACAATGAATGGTTTGAATCGACTACAGGCAGGATTTTTGAAATCATCTGGAACAAAGTCGGCCAAGCGGAATATTTCGGCAAGAATTGCATGGCCCGTTTCTATCAACTCTTTTAGCAAGTCGATTCCATATATGTTTCGGACATTAGTCATCTAAATCAAAGCGGGAAGATGAAAATACTATCGGACATTAGTCGTCTAAATCAGAGTGGAAAGATGAAAACACTACATCCCGTTCCGAAAATTTGCGAAATTAAGAATGTCATTGCGTTTTTCGTCTAATTTATTTATAAACAGCAAAAAAAAAAGTCTCCATTAAAAGTGCAATCATATTTTTGGATAAGTTCACTCTAAAAAGAATATAATCAATTCGCTCAAATTGGCATATATTTGTTGGTTAACACAATGCAACCAAAATTAAATCAAATCACAACAAACAAAAGCATCTTGAAGTATTCATTTTGCACCAATTATTAAATTAAAGCTCATTAGCTCAAGACAAACGGAAATAATTTTAAAATACAACAAAGAAAACAGTTGCATTTTGGAATTAATTGAACTGAGCTTTAGAAATCAATGCAACGTCCTTTTCGTTCCCAGTCGCCGAAACGAGTCGGCTCCGGTCCCGCTGGTCCACCAATTTCCCCTGTTACCTGATTAACGCCTAAAGCGAATATTTTCACTAATTTACATGAAGATTAGGAATGAATTAATAAAGATGAATGGTCGGTCATAAACAGCTCGCTCATTGAAACATTTCAAAATTCAAAAAAATGAGAACACCTTTATCGTGCATCTAATCTTTCAAAGTGAAGGAATCAGTTTCCTTGCAATAATGAATACCTCCACGATGTTTTGGGAGATTTGGATCTTCATAAGGCTTTTCCTCTTTTTCTGTTTCCAGCTCATGATTCAGCTTGTCTTGTGATGTTTTTGTTTGAATACCAATCTCCTTATCATTCATAGCACCTTTCTCACTTCTACAAAAACGTTGTTGGTTGCAAAATGTTTGCATAATGAGACGATTGCGAAGTAATTGTAACATCTGAAAAAACTTTTCATAAAATTGCAATAAAGTTGAGTAAAGTCAAAGATTACACTGAAAATGCATCTTTATCATGCAAATTCATGCGTACAAGCTTATGAGGCTGCACACTGTACATAATTTAATTGCATTTATACGCTTATCATACATGAGTCACACAGAATACACCTGTATTAATAATCTCGTTTATAAGTAATTTCGGAAATTTGTACAACAAAAGTCACCATCTTTATAATGCAAATTCAGTAAACTTCTTCAGTAACGTGGAATAAACTTGAAAACTCCACAAAAAATAACAAAAAAAAAAAAAATGACAAGTAATGTAATGCATATATAGAAGAGCACAAAAGTTCTTCCTTCAGTATCATTTGCAAAAAAAAGAAAACTTTCAAGACTATCCTTATTTTTTTTATGACTCCAAACTAAAAGAGACTTCAGTAACGCATTTAATAAATAAAATACCAAATGTTACTGAAACAAGTGAAGGATGAATTGAAGGAAATGAAAAATCCTCGCAATTGCGTTTCTTCCACATAACAAATGTAGTAAAAACTTCTTCCATTCAACTACAACTCTGCACGATACCGAAAATTTCTTCATTTTTCATCACATGTTTTGTGATAGTATGCAGTAATTCAGCCCAAAATGATGGATCATCTATGGTAAGATCGGTTGCGAAGAAAACCTGAAATTAATATTTTCAATATTAACGACATTTTACAAGAATCTATCGTGTCTGATTCCTCAATCTTTAGAATTAACAATTAAATTTACTCATACTTTATTATTTTCCAGTTTTCTAGTTCGATGGTGGAAATCTTTAGAAATCCATCTTGTACGAAACCATACCTACTATAAGAAACGGTACAGTTAATTCCTGAAATCCAATTTCGGTTCAATAGCGCCATCTTCCTTTCTTCACGACCAGTTATCTCTCTCAGACCTCCCAGAATCGTATCAGAAAGTACCAGCAACCTAGGTGATCTCCTACCTTAATTACTTCCGCTCTAATGATTCCCCCCAAGATATCTAACAATGCGTTTCTGTCCTTCATATCCCTTTCGGTTGACTTTTCAATTTTCCTGGTAGATTCACTAATTTATTGTTCAAATCCATCAACCGTTTAATGCATTTTGCAGTACTGATGGAACTGGATCCCAAGAATGAAATATCCGGAAAAATCAGTTAAGATATGCTATGCAATCACGACGTATAAGTCTATTATCACCAATAAAGTGACGAAATGATTCAAATTTATGGAGAAATTTACTTGAAATCTCACGGCAATTAGAGATACCTAAAAATTATCACTAACAAGACATACCTGCTTGTTGGGAAACAGCTTATTAAGTTTGACAGCAAAACTGTCTGTCAGATGATTTGGTTTAGCCGATTCGATCAGATTCACTCCTCGAAAATCTTGTGCAAAGCAAAGGGCATCTAAGTGATTCGTGTTGCCTATCCATGTGAAGATACATCCATCCATAACAATGCTGATGAAACCAACCAAATGCTTCGCAACGGTGAATTCAGTTTGATGAGAAGACATGCTAATCAACCTTAACAATACCGAACTGTTAATTTAGAACAAGCATCCACTCATCCCACAATACAATACACAACCACATGCTACGACATGTAATCTTCATCGACTGATATGCGATTGCATCATCTCATTCAACAATGACGAAATACAGATGGGATATTTCCAGGACAAATTATTTCACGGGTAATTCTTCATTTTTTACATGCATTCCACGAAAACTAATATTGTAACAGTTCAAATTAATTCTATTAAGATACTGTTTAAATGAATACTTTATTCTTCCAATGTCTGACAGATTTTTCGGTAGCACAAATAAGCGCATGTTCTTCAAACAATCATTAAATCATCAACGATTATTACAAACAATAAATTATTAAATAGAATCAACACCCTAAATACAAAAAAAATCTTTAAAACAATACAAAAGACGAACTAAACGAACCAATTTAGAAGGATAAAGACATCGAGAGATGAATAAATCAAATCTTTTTCCAATGACAGTTGCACCTACTAAGAGCAATAATTTTAGCTTCAATCCTAGAAGTTGAAAATAAGTTATGAACAGCATCGTATATTAAATGAAACAGAACAATGAACCCATAGATCACAAGCCATTTTCACCAGTAAAACAAAGTCAAATGGAGCGACAGTTTACAAAGTTTTCGAATAGGTGCACAAGAACGTACATCTCAGATAAAGCAATGAAAGCTAATTTCTTGTACTGAATGATCAGCACAGAACTGCAAAACTGCACAACACTAGTTAGAAAAAAAGTCCTAGCAGTTAACTTCACCAAATAAAAAAAAAAAAAAAACATAAAAATAGTGACGAAGTTTTCCAAAAATCCCCCGAAAATTGAACAACAGCTGCATTATGTGAAGTGATAGACCTTATTACTATTTGGATTTTTCAGTCAACCAAACACTATCGCAATTCATCTTTATACCTCCAGCCTTCGCCATCTTTCACAAACAGTACAGGATAAAAAGCGACTCGCTGTTCCTAAAATATGTATTCTCAAAAGTCAATCTCCAGCAGATTCGTATTCCTAAGACTTGAAGCATTGCAAACGACTTTGAAACTTTGTAAAAACAATATCAACATAAATCACACCACTGACTCAAGATTTTGAAACAAAAATTTATCCCAAAAATTAAGATTTTCTTCTTTGGAAAACAGCTGTAACGAATACAGGAAAAAGACCAAATTAGAGTGTACTTTTGAATACCTGTCGTTTTTTAGCTTCCTCGCGCTGCCTTTGCTCAATCCATTTCTTTGCATTAGTGGCGAGTTGTATATTATTTTTTCTCAAAGCAACTGTAACATGTCGCCATAAACAACGCGATTCTCTATCACCTTGTCTTGCTACAGGTTCGCATTCCTAAGACTTAAAATATTGTAGACGAAACATTGTAAAAACAATATAAAGATTAATCACACCAATGACTCATGATTTTGAAACAAAAATTTTTCCGAGAAATAAAGATTTTTTCTTTGGAAAAATTCTAAAAAAATTTCTGGTGAAAAGGGATTTTTTTTTTTTGAGAGTTCCGAAAAAACAAACCTTTTTCACTTCAGGATAATGTTTCACATCAACAAATACATATTCGCTACCACTCAAAGGTTTTGCAGTAATCACACCATTCCATTCCCCTTTTATTACAAGAACAGGCTTTTTAAAACCCGAACGATACACACTCCCGTTTATACGGTGTGCTTTTCCACCGAAAAAAGGTTTCGTTAAAAAATCAATCTCAGCCGAATATCCCGTTTTGACGCAGTTAACTGTTACCTGAAATGATGCAACCATTGTAGACATAGTGGGTCGAATGATAAAATGAACAGTGGTTAATATGAAATTGGCTAGCATCAAAGACTCACTTTCCCACCGAGTTCAATCCACGGCGTGCTCATAATTGAACGCCCATACCCATTCGGGAATGTCAAAACATACTCTTCACTGCGATCGTGCAACTTTACAGCACCCCAGCCAATATTAGTGACTCCTTAAACTTTTAATGGTAACTAGAAGAAGTGAAGCATCATTGATATACGATTAAATCATTCTAAATGTAATTCGAAATTTCATACAACGGCGGGAATAAGTAGTCGTAAAAAAAACTATCGAAACTTTTTAAATACATTTCGAATAATTACCGATAGAAAGACCCAAGAACGAAGACTTCGTCCAAATATGTCCTGTAAATGAAACTCGTTTACCAGGATGCTCGGCATAAAAAGCTGAGACAGGAGGGTGATGGCTGACCTGCTCCGCGATAAACGTTAAATCATTTCCATCAGAACCAGGAAAAGGACCACGTTTGGTGAGCTGTTCAGTTCGTTTCATGCCAGGTACCTTCCAACGACCTAAAAAACAAAAATCATTTTTTACTGCTGACCAAACTGGTCATTGGCAAAAAATTTCTGATTTAACAATACTTCTCTCGGCAAAAAAAACCTTAATATTCGGCGGCTACGAAACTCCGTACTTGAAACAACAAAATAAAAATTACTAACAACGAAAGGTTTCGCCAAGAATAGGATTATAAGGCTTTTTTGCCACTCCACTTTTACGAGCGGCATAAAAAGCTCCCACATAGTAGCGGACCACAGAGATGAAACGTTCTTCCGGTGATGAAATATCAGCACAACTAATGAAACTGTCCGGGTGTGCGAAGAAATCTGAGTACATTTCCAGGAGAGAACGACGTTCGAGAATAAATGTTGGCAGTGTCACTTTGGTTAAATCCATTCCAACACTTACCTGAAATTTAGATTGCTGATACTTTCATGTTATGGCATGACAACTGGCTGCGACAAAACAGCTAACTTCAAAACGTGATAATAAATACGACGATTCAGCTGTAGCTGTCTAAGAAATGCTAATAAACTCATGTAATATGAATGCCATACCCTATAAATGTCAAATTCAATGTGATTATTGAAGTGAGACTTATTAACCATAGCAATTACTAATCATGTTGGATGAGTAAAATTGCTGTCACCATTTGAAATACCCAACTACTAAAATTAAAATAATATTATACAATTTCGTCAAGCTTATTGTGGAGTGATTCAGATTCGCAACAGAAATGGAAAGTTCTCCCATAAAGTCGAGCATATCTTCATTTTCAAAAAACCACCTGTGAAAGAAGATGCATAAGCACAGAACCATGCTGCTGTTGCACATTACCAACATCCAATTCCTCTGTATCATCGTAAGCCGCATCAAAATCTTCATTCGTATCGCCAAAATCTGGTTCCTGGACGGATTTTTTCTTTGAAAAGAAATTTTTCTTGTCGGGATCACTGTGGCGCCCAGGATTGCTTTCATGTCCAGGATTATCGATGCCATTTGAATTATCATCACTTGGACACAACTTTTCATCATCGCTTGGAGTTTCAGCATCGAAAAATTCATCCTCACTACTTGAATACGACAATGGGGGAACTATAACTTTTGCCTGAAGACTCGTGCAGAAAATATAATTCTCTCTTCTCTATCAGTATAAAATATTGTTATATGAACATTTTGTTATATATAAAACAACTTATTGTAGTACGAGAAAAAAGCGGTAAGTAAAATATAACCTCGAAAGTTCAAGCTGCATAAATATAACATTGATAAAAAATGTGATCAAATGTTGAAAGTCTGCACTTATCCTCCGACCATTTTCCAAGTCATAAAAGCCTCACCTATTACCTTACAATTCCTCCCTTTGTTTAATTGTGCTTTAAGTGCAAAAAAAATACTTCAATTCAACCACTGCAAAGGGAGGAACTTGTAAGGTAATAGGTGAGGCTTTTATGACTTGGAAATCCGAGTGATAACGTACAGCATGAAGGTGTGCTAAGGTAAAATATTAACCTGAGAACTCTCGGATTCTTCATCATCTATATTTAAACCTGACAATGAAGCACTTTCTAAATGACTCCTTGCCATTTGCAGCAATATCACTGCATGTTTCACCGTATCTAACAAGCGATTAGTCGATTTAACTAAATCCTCCACTGTTTTTTTCATTTCAGCATTTGCTGATGTAGACAGTCCTTCTAATTCTCGAACCTGCAGCACCTCGTGGTTAAAATTTTACTTTGTAGATTGATAAGACTATTCCTACTACGCGTAGCTGATCAAAATAGTGTACAAAAAAAAAGCATTATTATCCACATTACTTTAACTAGATACTATGCTACCACTCTAAAAAACTTAGTACACACCAAGAGTATTTGTTACTTGAATCAATTTTAAAAGTTTTAATGAACATGGCGAACCTCATTGATCATATCTTGCAAGTGTTTGTCCGCTTCAGCAGCTTTTGCTTTCAGAACTGTTGGTGAATTTGATGAAGTTAAGCGATAATAACCACTCTCCTCATGGATGACGGCCTCCAAAGCACGGATCCAGCTATTGCGCTCCACTTCATCACGACCCTAAAATAGGCAGTTCCATTGTCCTTGCTAACCTATCTGCATAACTAACAATTTCATGAATTCCAGGATGTAATGAAAAGTCAATACAAGTTTTTAAACAATAAAACAATGTCGTCACTTTGCTTGATAAAGTCCGTTTTATTCGTTAAGATGCTTTTCGAGATTAATAAAGTTTAATAAAAATATATGATCTCTAAATCCCAAATATACATCCCTCGCTAACTTAACAAGCATCTTGAATCTAAAATACCTGTAAATGAAAAGTCTTGCCATCAACAGTGACTGTGAACAATGAATTATTTTCACCATCAATACCGATGACAGCACCACGAAGACGTATGCAACCTCGCTGTTGTCCTTTCATCATTTTCTCCTTAGAGGTGTAATAATGAAGCGCATCGGCCCTTAAAACGAACCATCTGTACTGCCACCCATGAACGACGTTAGTCCACTTTGAAAGTGGACCTTCCATCCTGAGTTTCTTCTGCAACGACGATCGATTCAACACAAATATCCATCAAAAGCAATATCACAGGAAGGCAATAAAACGCGAGAAATGTGCGGAGTAACAAAAGCATCTAAGTAACTGCAAAGATCAACAACTGATATCCACACAATAAATAAGAAATTCATATTCCGCAGATAAATATATAAATATTTAAAAAAGAATAATTATAAGACCGATATGAAACGTCCACAAATTTGCCTAAAAGCTATGTAAATTCGATTTTGTTATTTTCCAATGAAAACAGCTCGGACTGCAGTTTGCTATTAGAATATATGACCCACAGCACCACCTCTTACATTCCGAATCAAGATCCATTTCGATCACATAAAATGCAGAATTTCTACAAACAAATTGACAGCGTCTGAACTGAAATCCAACTGAACACTCAAAAAATGATCAACAGTTAACAATTTATACATGTCAGTGAACCAGTTCTGCCTTTTTGCAAACAGAACTCCTTACTCGATGCCTACATCATAATAATCATTACGTACTGCATAGGTTGCAGTCTAAAACAAATAAATAACAACACGAATAAAGATTTTTGTATTCATTTCCAGAAAATTTTCGGTGAAATTTTTGAACTTGACACTAAAGTGATTCTCTTGTTCACATCAACAAATGGTTTGAACTCAATTTTACTGAGAGACGGTTGGAGTGTTTGCAAATTACACTGCAAGACAGTTGAAGGGTTTGTGTCGTTAATTATAGTGAGAGACAGTAGTAAGGCCTAATGATCAGTATCGCACAGTTTATCCATGTTCGTCTGTAGAATGATCGTTGAACTCAGTTCAGTTAGCCGCAACTTAACTAACGAATGAAAAAGAGCATAAATGAATACGAGCACGTGGTATTCAAAGGAAACAGAGGCCAGCGACCTCAAGCACCCGACCTGTTCACAAATATCACCTTCACGTAGTTAGTTTAACGGCCCATCTTAAAATTCGTGTGTGAAATTTTTATTTCCAATAATGAGTATTCCATCATTGTTGTGGTTTTATAATCATCAGCTGATCTATTTAACCTTCCGTGGACTTTTCCTTACCTTTGCCTCTTTGAAATTTAAAATTGAGAGAAATATTTGCTCTGACACCTTTTACTTCATAATTTTGCAACTTGAATAATTCTTCAAATTGTAAATGTTGATCTCATAACATCAATAGAAAATTTTTCATACACACTGTGACATAAGTAAGTTTTTCATTAATGAAATTTAAAAATCATAAATCCGTCATTTTTATGGCTTTAGTCGTTGTAGCATTGTTTTTTTTTCATATAATTTTGCTCAAATTATCTGAACAATAAATGATTCTTTTATCAAAGCTTAGGTGGCCACTTGGAAATATCGTGATGAAACTGCTTATCAGTATATCAGCTACGCTTCTTCTCTTCAGTGGTAAGCTGGAACGGATCTTGTTGTGACAGTTTGGTTGGTTTATGTTTTCGTTGTTGGCAACCTAGCGAGGCAAATGGTCATTAATTCCTTTGAAATACGGTGACCATAGGCTGCTTGTATAATGAGTTAGTACATCAACAGTAGATGAACTGATAAGGTTATCCACTTATCAGTCCGGGTATATGGTTGGACTAGAGTTTGCAGGAATTGGTGCATTTCTTTCTCGAATTTTCAAATCGATTTCACAGAACGAACTTCAACTTTTTATATCTAACTTGGTGAGAGGAAAAATGCATGTTTGATTGAAATTATCCAAAGTTTCTTGATTATCTTTTGTGGAATATTTTGCATTTTATAAAGAATTATTTCAGATATCAGACAACTATGAATCCGTGTTCTTTTTGAGATGATTCCCGAAATCCAGCATAATGTGTGGCAGCATGCACGCCGTAATATACGGACCTTACGAGCCTATACTGACGCACAACTTCGATCCAACGAGCAATCGTGTACCGTTGAAAACGGAGCTATTGCTCGAATTGACATTGCACATTTACCTGCTAATCGTCCCACAGAAGATTATTATGCTGCTGCAAAATGTCTTCCATCAGGAGCATTCCTCTTTGGTACCATTCTCGGTTTTTTTTTCGTTTTAAAATGATTGCAATACAAAAAATCAGTGGAAAAATTAGGATATAAAGCAAATTAATTTACTAGTCTCAACTTCATGAATTGAAAGACTCTCTCCGGAAAAAGATGGCTATCATCAAACCACCGGAAATCATTTAACTGTCAGATCTAGGTAAATCTTTGATGTATGTCACAGAGCATTTTCAGGTGTATTTGATGGGCATGGTGGTGATGCATGTAGTCGTTATATTTCGACACGGCTGTTTGATTACATATCTGCTTCTGTATTAAAGCAACACACTGTCATCGATTCACCCATCAAAGATAGATTACACTGGTTTTTCGCAAATGATTTATTCGATAAAATATACAGGTACGAGACATCGCCTGGCTATTTCTTATCAAACCTCCTCAACTTTTTCCCCTTAACCTATTCTACATCTCAAACTGCCATTATTATATTTCTTAGTTTTTGTAATAGGCATTGCTTGGAGCGAATTCGGAAAATTTTTACGCTTTGAAGCCATTTAAAGCCTTTTTGCGACGTAGAATTTTTGGTGTGTGGAACAAATATTTCTGTCAAAGCATATTTTCATGTTGCAGAGAGAAACATTTGAAAAACGTGGAAAATTTTTGCAAGGAAGCAATGGGAGATTCATTGATAACAACAATGAGAAAGGCTCTAGAAGTGTCTTTTTGTGCATGTGACAATGACTTGTCCGCTAACGCATTGAATGGAGGACGCAATGACTTGTCAAAGTATGGTAACTCTTAAATCTTTCAGTTCGACTGATGCATTGAATGGAGGACGCAATGACTTGACATAAATGTGGACTAAATTTTCTTTCCATGCATAACTGCATAATCAGCACTCAGTAAAAATTGAATTAAATGAAATTTCAAAATAAATTTTTTAGTTTTAATTTAAAAGATATTAAAGGCAGTATGCTAGAATGGTGTTGACCGGCTCCTGTGCGATTATAGCTCATATTTATGGTGTAAATTTGCATGTGGCGAATGTTGGCGATAGTGCTGCGGTGCTGGGGTTGTACAACCAAGGTTTTATTTCAGCCATGCCACTGTCGAAGCGACACTGTGCTGATAATGCTGATGAGGTAGGTTTTTTTTCGTGCTTTCAGTTCGAAATCGCTCGGGGTCAAATGTTTTAAAAGAGATTTTTAAAATTTTTGTGGCTTTATTCAGATTTGATTTGTGAAATTTGCTTTATTGAAGTTGTGTAGTTACAATGATTCTAAAAGCATAAAAGTAAAATTCGACCCGTTTTATTAGTCAGCTTAATTGAGCGCAGCTTTTTTTCTTTATTCTTAATGGGTCTTTTGCCGTGTTGTAGATCTTAACTTGTTTTAAATAAAGCAATTAACTTTTTTATTCATCATTTATTCGTGCATTAGATATCCCATTTCTAGGTACGGCGAATTCTAAGCTCTCATCCACCAAGCGAAAAAAATATTATTGTCAATGGTCGCCTTTTTGGTGAATTATGTCCTTTGAGAGCATTTGGTGATGTCAGATATAAATGGTCAGCTAAATTACAAAAAGAGATATTTGGTGTAGATCATTTGCTGCCGTATGGGATGGACTCACCACCGTATCTTAGCTCATTGCCAGAAGTAAGCGCTTGCCTCGTAAATTCAGGTTCTTCGGCACAATAGTATGCGAAAGTTAGGACGCTCATTAATAGTAACTGTGAATTGGTGTGGCATATGTTAAAATTTGACCTTCACGTTACTTGACATAATTTTTATCAGTAGATAATAAATAGATTTAACCATGAATAGCCACAAGAAAGTGTATTTTCTGTTACACTTATTTCTCACATATTTTTTTTCAATTTTACAGGTGTTGCATCATAAATTAACTGTCGATAATCACTTTATGGTTCTTGCTACGGATGGTCTCTGGGAATGCCTTGATCCTGACGCCGTAGTACGGCTGGTATTCGATCATACTCTGCATATGCAAACCTTCACTTCAAATACATCTTTGGAAGGAATCGCGCTGACTAAGGTACACAAATTTTGTTTTCTTTGGCTAGTATTTTTTTCAGCCTGAACATTGGACTCAATGATCTTACTTTTATCTTTCCACACTATTTTTTTAAAGTACAGTCTCTAGATTGAATAAGATTGAAAATGAACTTTCTGGTGTTTACCATCAGATTATATGTTGATGATTTTGATAATTCCAGTAGCATCATTTTTACACAAATTTCATTCCGGATTCAAGCAACGTTTGCACGAAACAAGTAATAAACCTTTGGATGAAAACAGCGCTACTCATCTACTTCGACATGCCTTGGGTGGTTCTGGAGAAATGTCGACGCAATATTCACGATTATTTCAAATGCTGCAGTTACCACGTGAGGTAACACGTAAGTACAGGGATGATATCACTATTATCGTCATATATTTCAACCAAAAATACCTTCATCATCCGGACACGCTTGATGTCTGGAAGAGTGGGCATGGGACTTCGTAATTTGAATTAAATTTATATGTAAGATTAACTTTTGTTTCACTTTTGATTAATGTAAGTTCCGTTAATCAATTCTACTGCATTTTTTCCGCATTATTTTCGTTCAGGCTCCTAATGTGGAAACTTCCCTTGCTTTGACTGCTATATCGGTACAAATCGAACTGTTTTTTTTTTTTTTTTTTTGCCTTTTGCTTGATGAACTGATTATTGTCGTTTACTTCTCTGTGAGTCCTCATGATTTCATCTATGAACCCCATGCAATCCTCTTCTACCTCTAAAATTTGTGAGGTTAATTTTCAAACTTCCGATATTATATAAAGATTGTAGTGTTTTTTTTTTGGGGGGTTCGGTTTATAGAATGTTATTCTTTTATATTCAGACTTTCTGTTTCCATTTTTTCATAAAAAAGGAAAACTCAGTAGAATGATAAAGCAATCTGAAGAATGATTTTTTTATTTGGCGAAATACAATGTTTGCTATTCTCAGAGTGCTCTTAAGGTTTGCATTTATACTTTGCTTTTTTCCGTACTGAGAATGATGTTATAAGAATGATGACAACTGCTCTCTTTTTGAGCTATCATAATTATTCGAACTGCTAGCATTATTATGGGAAAGAATAATGTTAATCTAAAATCAAGGAATGTTTATAGTCGTATTATAAGTGCGTATGATGTAAACAATTTTAATAAATGATAAAAGAAAATGAGTTTGATATAAATGCTCTACTTGATGATAAGATGAAATTAGTTGGCAGTCATAGTCATAGTGCGTACGACTGAACGATAAGGCTAACGTGAATTAGCTAACTAGTAGCTGGAAATATTAGCTGACCGACTCATCATATGTAAAAATGTTTACAAAATGATTTATTTGATAAAAAGCAAATATCCAAACCAAGTTCAGCATAACAAACCTCATTTTTCCTTTCTATTAGCAAGTTTTCGTTTTCACAGAAATAATGTTTTATTTTTCCGTCTATTATATTCCAGTTTTTGCATGTAACGTGATGTGTTGTTCATTTAGGAAATTAATTTATTACAGAATGAATTCTCTCCATTTTTCCGACGTTCTCAACTGAAAGAGAAAAATTGGTTTAAGAGTACAGCTAAAGATCTGATTTTGATCATTTAATACATCGCAAACCTATTATTAAATAAAGTAAATTTAGTTTTATTTTAATGACAATTCGTATGGATATCATTATTAGAATGCAAATAAAGGAACTACCATTTTCTGTGTTGAGTTCATTTAGTTCTTCCTATATGAATTCAGACCCATATTTGATTTGTTTTTATAATTAGTTTCCTGTTTGATTGAATTCCTCCAAAATATTCCGTCTACCTGTCGAGTCGTTGTCGTTAAGACAGAATTTCCAGTTCGTCATTGAATTTTTCGAGTTCGAATTTGTTAATTCCCAAATTTTCCAAATTCAATAATTTTTGGAATTACATCCCTTGCCTTTTTATGGACCGATTAAACTGTCCCTTGACATTTTTCACCATTACATCGCCTATTTGTTATGGCAGTCCGGTTGTCAAAGGAGGATATCTGTGTAATATCCTCCTTTGACTTTCTCAATTAGTAGCAATAATTTGTTATCATTTTGGCAGATGTGTTGAAATGCCTTGTTTAATTGTTGTTTGAATGCTCTTCGTACAATGCCAAAAGTATATTGAAACTTTAAGTTTTCGAGACTCCCTTGATCGTTCTTATTTTTGATTTTGTCATCATTAATTGTTCTATCATTGAATTTATTTCGTCGTGTGCGTTGATAGAGTTTTTAAGGAACTCGTTGTCAATGATAATATTTCGTCCACTAAACTCCTCATCGTTTGATAGAAATTTTCGAATGTTCATTGCCGCTTCTCCAAAGATGCTTTCCGTTTCTTTTATATTTTAGTAAGACTCCTTCAGATTCTGTGGCTGATAAAATTACATTATCAACATGAATATTTTTATGGTTCTTCAATAATTTCGTGACCATAAGGCTCCAAATGGTAATTGATGGTAACAGATAATAGAAATGGTGATGGTATGATTCCAAATGGCACTCTTTTGAAGTGGTAACATCTCACATTTGATTCAGTTTCATCTTCGTTTAAATTGCTTTTCCAAAGAAATCGAGTACAATTCCTATCTTCTGGGTACAGTTCTGTTTCTAAGAAAGTCTTATCGGCAACAATTATCATTTCCATCATGCGGAAGCGTAATAAAATGCCGACTAAATCCGGTAGTAATGTTGGACCGGGACGAAGTACTTCGCTTAAACTCTTCGATGCTTTGAGGTGCGCTAAGGCATCACGTACTATGCGTAGCTCGGTTGTCGTCTTTGTGGGACTTGATACACCTGATGATGAGGTCGCTAAAGAGCGAAATTATTAACTGCTATATGATGTATTCACGCCGGAAAAAAAAATTGTCAAAGAAAGTTTCTATTATAAAAATTAAATAAATGTGAGACAAATGATTTATGAGTCGAAATATAAAACCCTTTCGCAATTAAGCAAATAAATCATTTGTCTCTTTGGTCAGCTTTCCACCATATTTTAACTTGCCTGCATTCGCTTGCCGACAATCGTTTGCCTGCCACAGTGTGGTATGAAAACCAATCTTTGATCATAACTTAAAGCAGATTGCAGGAAATCTATCAGTCAGTTACCTAACGATAGATTTATACAACTGATGAACTATGTCCACCAAGCCTAACCGTCATGCACTCACTATAGAAAGGGGTAATTTCAAAACCCTGATTCATTCTTTATAATTGTTTTAAATTTATACTTAAAAATAACAAAATAACTTGCGCTTCACTTTGTTGTTCATTACTTTATTTAATAAAGGTTTAATTACCCAAGTTGGAGGTTCAAGCACACATAACACGTTAACATATAGCTTCGGTAAGCACAACAATTCTGGGATCATTCACGCAGACGAAACCTCAACAATCAGGTTGAATATTCGTCAAGCACCGACGAAGGAAAAGGGACTTATAACCTTTTTTTCGTCACAGAGGTATATAATGACGCCCATTTTATCGTTGAAGTCTACTTCTTCGATCATGTTTATTTGTACCTGTTCTTTAACTACCCCGCCGTATTGATCAAGAATCGATACTTCTTTTAATTAAATGTTTTAGGCGACAAAAGCATAGGCCATAATTGTTGCTCAACTTGCCTTTTGAAGCCTTCCACGACCATCGTACTTGATATCTTCCGTTATGTTTGGTTATAGATTTCTTGAAAGGTTTCAATGCTTCTTCATCACCGTCGTCGTTTTGCTTGCTTATTTTTATAAGCTCTAACTTCTGGAAAATTTCTATTGTTGAACGGCTATTCACAGTAATTACGCAGGCGGCATTGGATGGGCGTGCATTTTCTTGACAAGTTTGTTCAAATTTCCGTGTGGATTTTTATGGTTTCATTTTCTTTGGTTTGTATGTCGAACAGTGTTCGAGCAACAAGAGAAGATTTCGGAGTTCTCGTTCCAAAAAGAGCTAATTCTATTCGCTGTTCATCGGTTTATCAGATCTAGTTTGTGCACTAGATTCTTTGAAATGAAGGATAACGGAGACCTCACATCGAGTGAGGCCAATGCTTCTCTTTTATGTTGGGGTTGTAATGGATTGAACAAAATGACTTTCTTTACTTTGCTTCTTCATAACTGTAGTTGTTAGAGACTTCACTATCGAGTAGTGATTAATTGTGTGATCCTCAACTTGTCAATTTCTTCGTTGGTTTATTTGTTATTTGAACGTATCGATTTGTTCTGATCTGATGTTTTGAATACGTTTGTCATATGGTTGACTGTTATGTGCAGCCTTGCAATGGAAACAACGCAGCTTTAATTTAAGTTCTTTGTCTTGATAAGCTAGTTACTTACAGATATTTATTTCTTTGAGACGTTTGATTCGAGCTTTCTCTGTAGAATGTGCTTGGCACTCGCTATCTCAATAACTCTGACTGCAAAATGTGCACGGTCGTCTTTGCTTGAATTCCTTTTTTGATGTTGCATGAGGAGGAGAAATCATATCGTGTTGAATTGTTGCTACAACAGAAGTTTTATTGGAATTTCTTGGATTCTGAATGGATGGTAATTGGCTTCTCATGTGTTCATTAATATTGATTAAGTTCTTAGAAAGAAGGAATGGAAGGAATCTGCAAGGAATTCTACAGCTAACTGCTATCCTCGAAGCGAAACGTCCCAACACCAAGGCTGACTGCAAATAAAAATCAGCCACCCCTCCAATTCTGATAAGCGAAGCGCGTCCTGTCATCAAAAAAACTGCAGTCGGAAAAGCACCCGGAAGAGAATTACAATAGAACTTCTCATGGCCAGTAGATACCCAATTTGGGCAGAGCTTGCAAAATTGTTTACGAGATACCTGCAGTTGAAACAGACACCTCGAGTTTTGAAAAAATTTAAAACGATCCTACTTTCATAAAGGGCGACCGCGAAGACATCAAGAACTATCGCCCGATTTCTCTCCTCTCACAAATATACAAATTTCTCACCAAAATCATAAACCGAATAGTGGAAAACTTTGTATGAAGAACGATCGAGGGAACAAGCCGGATTCAGCACCAGAGATCATCTTTTCTGCTTAACGAAACTGCTGGGGCATTCCAGGGAATACAAGCTTCCACTACTCGTCTATTTCAAAAAAGCTTTCAACAGTTTCGAATTGAACAGAATACTGCAGTCACTAATAGAACAAGGCGTCTACAGTCAGTAAATCGAACTTCTGAGGAACATTAATACGAATTGCTCAACGGAAATCAGCCTCTTGTACACTCCCATTAAGATTCCAGTTGATAAAGAAGTGAAACAGGGGGACACCATTTCTCCGCTGCTATTTCCGGCCTTCTTAGAAATGGTGTCAGGAAAAACGAACTGGAAAGGAGGTGTGACAATCGACGGTGAGCATCTAACACATCTACGCTTCGCTGACGATATCGTGCTCATCGTGAAAAGCATACCCGAAAGTCAGCAGATGCTGCGTGAACTTGAGAAAGTCGGAATCAGGATCGGACTTTATAGCAACCCATCAAAGACCAAGTTCATCAGATCGCAAGTTTTGACGGGAGCACTAAGGTCATCGAAGAAGTCGAAAACAAGTGAACCCACGAAACGATCACGTGGGAGAAATCCAACGGAGGAGAGGGGCAGGATGGCAAACATTTAACAAAACGAAAGACATCCTCCCGCACCCCTCTCCAACACCGAAGATGAAAGCGGAGATCTTCAACTCGACGGTCCTTCCTGTGATGCTGTATGGATGTGAAACGTGGACACCCACAAAAGCTGA
>JABVXS010000365.1:0-35164 GCA_013365335.1 Madathamugadia hiepei
GGAAGGGGGGAAGGGGGGGAAACAAACTAATTAATGCAAATTATTATGAAGTAAGAATGGCTATAATTATGATGAATCATTACCAAAAACTGATACAATTTAATTATCATAATTAATCAACTTTTAAAAGTGAACTTACAATTAAAAATTACTTAAATGCATATTATGAAGCTTAAAATACTGCAACAAATTTATTTAATTAAGCTGTAAATAATTAATTACTTAATTACCAATTCAGTAATTCAACTCAATTTTTGAAAACCCCAACACTTCTCAACGTTTTATCATTAAACAGTAAGTGAATTAATCAGTTCTTTTACAAATCTCAAATTGATAATTATGTATTTATCACCATAAAATTTATTCCCACAAATAAAATGCATTGCTGATTTTTTGCTAATGAGCATATTTTGTTTATTTTATAGTTTACTGCTTTAATTTTTATTTATTTTGTAGTACACGGATGCGCGATAATTAATTATTTCGTATTTTGTCAGTCAAAGAAAAATTTTTTTTTGTTTTAAATTTTGACAAGGAATATTATTAAACTGTTATTTTTTACCTTTTCATGACATTTTTAACATTGAATTATCTATTTGCAGCAAATTTCACCCCCTACCATATCAGCAGTGCTATTCGCTTCACACTGATAATGGATGATAACAATACATGCATCTATTATAACGATAATGATGCTAAATATCAGCATAGGATGAGCTAATTCAATTGAAGCTTGCAGGATTACGGTAATGTTTTGTTTGAAATTTTACGAATATTCCCGCATTGATAGAGTTATTTGAAACTTTTATTTGTTATCCAAAAATGTTGTAAAATTGCTGAAACTGCTGTTATAAGAGCTACAGCTGCTATCACTATGATAACAAAAAATATTATCAGCATCAATATTTATCGTAATCAGCATAACAATCATCATCATTTATCACTATAAATTTAGCAATCGTCATTATCACTACCACTAGCAAATGTCGTAATTATTATTACTACCGGTCGTGATCATCATCATTATCATATGATCAGTATCATTACCCTAAATATAATGATCATTATCCTATCAATATCGCAATTGTCATTGTCATTATCACTATCCGTATTACCAACGTCATTGCTAATCACTAATATCCTAATCATAATTATCATTATTACTGCCAGTATGCTAACCATTACAATCATTTTTTCATTATCAGCATCATAGCCATCATTATCATGATTAATACCGTAGTCATAACCAGTACTGCAATCATTACTATCATTTCTATCGTCATTATCATAATCATCATTCTCATTATCAAAATCGTAATAATCATAATGATGAATAATGAAAGCAGGTAGACATCAGCCGGGCTATTAAAGCAATGTGAAGAGGAAAAGAATTGGTAATTCGATACTTTGCCAACTTTTGCAATTCGCTCATTTCCGTCCTTCCGCTCCGTCCCTTATTTTCCAGGAACATCGGAATCTCTGATCCCACCGATCCGATGGATTATCTCTTTCAAATTTGCTTTCGAAAATGCGTCATTTGGTGTTGCTTATTTATTGGAAAAGTTTCAACAATTGTTGAAATTACCCAGAATAACAAAAAAAAAACCAAAACTTTTAAAATAAATTTTCTGACTTTTTAAATTAAAAAAAATTAATTTAAATTTTGAAATGAAAATTTTTGAAAGTTTCTTTTTTGTTTAAGCAATAAAATGCATTATTTTTCACATTAAAATAACCTTTTACAATGAAAATATAATTTTGCTTTACGTGAAAATTGTATGATACTGGCTAACAAACTACACGTAGAAGTTATTAATGTTACGTCAATAGAAAGTTTATTTTACGCTAATCAATTGAGCTGCTTTTTTTTTCTTTGCATAAGATTTTGAAATGGCTAAGCTTAGCATTATTTGCATAAACTTCATGAGATCATTTTTACCCACTTCTTTCACGCACGTCACAAAGATTTAATAAGAAGTCAATGCAATCAATTATTACCTTAGGAATGAAATTAATGATTAAATTTGAAAAAAAAAATATCAAAGCATTATTGCATTGACAAAATTCTCTTCCTTTTTCCTACTATGTGAAAGAGCGACGTGTTACGTGCAATAAATCCAAATGAATGTTATTAAAATATACGTTCATACAGAATGCTTGAATATTTACATTTGATTACTTATTAAATAATGTAATTTTTTTTTAATTTCGAGAAAAATTTCCAAAATTCGAAAGATAGTCAGAACATAATAAAATTAATCCGTAAGTTCATAAAAGAGGTTGAAGGTTACACGTATACTACTTTCCACATTGCGTCACATCTTTGTTACAGTAATTGTAATTTGGTATGTTACTAATCATGGATCAATTAGCATTGCAATTCATAAGCGAAATAGTTGAAAGCTGTATTTGAAGGTTAAGAGGTCAGGAGTCACATATTAGGTAAACAGGTTAAAGGTTACTTTGTTGCAGTTACGATGTATACATAATGCGGCATTATTATCAATACTTTTATTAAATACAAAGATATATAAATAAGGTCAGAGGTTAGCTGCATTATATTCAACTTTTATTGAAATAATTGATTAAATATTTGATGCACTCAATAAACATAGCTCAAGCAAAATATAAAAACAAAAAGGTCAAAGGTTACATTTATTCACTTTCCATACTTTGTTACTATTCATCAATATAAACGACATTACGATGCAATGTTGAAATTTTCATTAACTAATTTAATATGCATAAATTTGGCATAAACTTTTTTTGCACTGCTTTACTCTTTTCTGTTACGATAATTACAGTATGAAATGATTTAAAAAAAATGAATGAATCAAGTAATCGGTTAATTAATTCACTGATAAATATTATTCAAATGATAATTACTTTATAATATACTAGAAATTTCTTACTTTTAACCTTTACCAATTCTAAATTATTCATAAACCCATAAAATTCTTGTAATTTTTTTTCTTTTTGTCAAAAATTGATTTTAATTAATTATTAAAACAATTTGAATATTAGTAATTTTTGTGTTTTAATTAGTGCAAATTAGCATAATTATGTAAAGATTTTTTACAAGTCAACAAAAAGCAATGTATATATAGTTGAGCTGAAAGTAATAAGTTAGTTTATAGTTTAATTGGAACAATGCAGGTCAATTTAGAGCAAAAAGAAAACTTAGTGAAAGTATAAAGGTCAACTGAATGCGATCGATGAATTTAGCTTAAACAGAAGTCAATTCGGGGTAATCAGTAAAGTTAGTTTAATTAAACACGTAGGGGTTAACTCAAGGTCGTAATTAAAATTAGCCTGAGTAAGAAAAAATAAATAAATCCATAATCCTCTTTCCATTAACCCATTTCTAAATTTCTTTCAAGTAAACATTAAAAAAAAAAAAAGCAAATAAGTGGATATAAAGTGAAACGAGAAGAAAGAGAGAGGGTGAGAGAAAAAAAGGTAGTACTGTCTAAATATTACGTAACAATAACTTTTTTCATTTTTTTTTTGTCCTGAAATTGATACCGAAAGTGATGAAATGGACGGGAAAATTACTGAAATGACTTTATCCCTAATGATGCAACAATTAGTAAAGTTACTTAAGTTACTGACTGTTACATCATACTACTTAAGTAATACTTACAATGACAGATTACCGATCATTTAATCACTCTTTACCCTTTCTCTCTCTCTTCTTCTTCTTTGTCACTCACTCATATGCACCCACAAACACAAACGCACACACACACTCTCTCTCTCTCTCTCACCCCTTGCATTGATTTTCTATTTTCTTTGTCTCTAAATTTTTTTGGATAAATTTTTGTGAAAGAGAAAAAAAAAAAAGATAGAAATTTTTAGAAATGAAATATTTGAAAATATCACTTTCACCACTAATTTCTTCTAACAATAAAAATAACCAGTGATTTTTAATGAATTTTTCAAGTAAATGTTCAATTATTAAATGTATTTGTTTTTGTTGAGTGATAATTAAAGCAAGATAATTGGTGAACGATTGGAGTAATACTAATAATTACGCATGGATACTTGCTGGTAAACTTTTCCTTCTTTTTTTTTAAATTTAAGCATGAAAATATGCAAATGAAGTTGTTGAAATTGAATTCACAAATTCATTTCTTTAATTATAAGCGCATTGAAACTGATTGATTGAACGGTTTGGTAATGATGATAATTACGATGATAACGATGAGAATAATGATGATAATGATAATGATAGTGATGATAATGATGATGATGATTATATGTGATACGATTGACTTATGATGATTCTTCCGATGATTATTACTGTAGTAATGATTAATAAAATGGTTTGATAATGATGATGATTATAGTGGTAGTGGTGATGACTACGATGATAACGATGAGAATAATGATGATAATGATGATGATTATATGTGATACGATTGACTTATGATGATTCTTCCGATGATTATTACAGTAGTAATGATTGATAAAATGGTTTGATAATGATGATAATTATAGTGGTAATGATTGATTGTATATTGATACCATTGACCTATGACCATTATACTGATAACTACTAAAGTAAAATTTTATTTTATTTTTTCAAAATTTAATAACTTTTCCGATCAAATGAAACAGTTTTGGAAAGTTGATAATTGAAAAAATTAAAGTATGATAGTTCGCTTCATTAAGGTTATAATTCAAAATATGATTTGAATCGAATAATAATTCCGTTAAAATTTAGCAATTGATTTCCTATTCAATTCAAATTTATTTATTTATTTTTTTTCATTTCTTTCTTACTGTTTTTTTTTGATCAAAAAAGGGACAACAACAATTGAAAAGTTTTGTTTCCTGAAAGTTTCAATTTGACCTTTAGAAACGAGAAGAGAGAGAGAGAGCGAGAAAGACAGAAGGACAGGTGAAAGGTTATGTGAAATAGAAACCAATTGTTTATATATAGATGTGGCGATAAAACAAAGAGCGATGATCCATCGTCCATTTTAATTTAATGTCATTTCATTTCATTTCCATTATTCATTGAAGTTAAAAAATGGAAACAAATAATTTGTAATTAAATAATCAATAAATTGATGACTTGTACATTATACTTACGTAAAATTCAGCCTGTTAGAATTAAATACTCATTCATTTAACTCTTTACTCTTTTGCATTTAATGCTTTTTTTTTGTTCGAATCTTTTTCTTTCAAAAAAAATAGCTGTAATATAATGAATATCGGAAATTAATAAATGCATCAGAAGTTAAATACTCGTTTAGATGTGTCAGGAATTAAATACTCATTCATTTAACTCTTTACTCTTTTGCATACATACATATCCATATGCACAAATTAAATTAATATTTGTAATTATCAATTATTAATTGAAAATTATTTATCATTCATACTTAATTAATGAAAGGTTTTAAAAAAGTTTTTTGCTGTTAAATTTTTTGGAGAAGAAAAATTTGTTTTTTTCATTAGCTGAACGTTTTGTTGATAACTTACTGAATACAAGAAAGTAAATAATTATTCACCCTTTTAAAAATGAATAAAATTTCAAAGATTTTAAACACTTTTAATTTTAAAATAAAACCGAAACTTTGAAACATTTCAGAAATCAGTTGAATTAAGAAATACAAAAAAAAGTAAGCTACGAACCTTTTTTAGTAATGTTAAAAAAATTTTAATTTAAATTTGAGAAAAAATTTTTTAAAAATTTAATGAGAAAATTTAAAAAAAAAAAATTTACCAATAATAACCTACCGTATTTTTAATACAATCATTTGCACCATCAAGTTGTAGCATTGCAATACACTCTTCCTGTGATAATATTGGAAAAAAAAAATTAATGACAGAAATTTATTTTTAAAATTTCAAATTAAAAATTTAAGCTTAGCTAATGAGAGAGGAAGAATGAAAGAGAATGGGAAGGAATGAATGAATGGAATGGATTGAATGAATGAATGTCATGTATAATTGTATAATTATAGATAAAGAGAAAAAGGTAGAGATTTGAGGAGAAAAGAAAATGAGAAAGAGATACAATTATTACTTTTTTTCTTTCACTCCTCATCATACCTCACTTTTACCAGTTCTCTTTTTCTTTCGTTAATATCTTTTCGCTTACTTTCAATTTCTCTCTCTCTCTCATTCTTTTTCTTTTTCAAACTTTTCACATTTCTGCTCTTTTTTTGCCAATTTAATTTTTGCTTTTTTATTTTTTCATTCATCTTTTCCATTCTTCTATCTCATCATTTTACTTACGCTCAATGCTATTATCATAAATATTGGCAATATTGAACCGACATGTTAACAGTCTACCGTATACCCTATGAAATATTCAAAATTATCCAGTGGGAAAAAATAATAATTTCATTTCATGTTTATTTGACAAATATATCAATAATTGTATTGATCGTAAGCGGTCTGTTCTCGACCACAGACCTTAGCAGCGGGTCGGTGGGTTAAATCTAGTCGCAATCGCATTGAATGCTAGCTAGCTAGGGCGTACTCCAACGATGACGTGCATGGACAAGACCTGGTACATGCGAATCATGCATGAGCAACAGAATTTCTGACTTATGGACGAAGCACAGAACTGTGACGTGTAGATGACGTTTTACAACAGCAAACCAACCCTACAAGCACGTGGGACAAACGCTAAGATGGAGACGATTTATTTAATTTGTAAATTACTTAATTCCTCAGAGTGAATAATTTTTGAAATTATTTATGTTAACCATTATCAATCATCATTTACAGTATTATTATGCATAGCTAAATGAGTAATTAATTGAAATGGTTGCTAAATTATTTAAGTTAACCATTTTTTATGCTTGTTTATTTGAATTGAAAAAGTAATCAAAAATTCTACATCGATTGCTAAAAAAAAAAAAGAAAAAAGAAACCAAATTAAATTTTTGAAATAATTTCAAAAAAAAAATTAAGAATTGTTGATAAATCTTTGGAAAGTTTGTTTGTTTGTTTTTTTAATCCAAGAAGTGAATTTCTGTTCATTTTAATTCAGAAAGTGAAAATAAATTTGCAAAATAAAATTCAAAAAATGAGAATTTTTAAAATTATTTTTGAAAAAATTGAAGACGAGAAAATGAATGATCAAAATTTTAATATTTCTATTTAAAATACTGAAAATTCGTCTTTATTCATTCACAATTTTCCACTTCTACTTACTTTTGATTTCATTTCAGTTTTTACCCTACCCAACCCCATCCTACCTTACCCGACCACACCCTAGTCAACCTATCCAATTTATCCTACCCCACTCTGTTCAATCTACCCTAACCTATTTTAGTCTACCCTACCCGAACTTATACTTTCTACTCCCACCCAATTCACCGTATTCTATCCCACCCCACTCTAGTAAACCCTAACCATTTTATTCTACCCTATCCCAATCTACCATACCCAGGGCATTCATTTTACGCTAACCCATTCTCTGCAATCCCAACCTGCCCTGTGCCCATAGCCTACCCATAATTTCAAAGCATCCTTACGAATCTCTTTTCAGTGAGAAAGCTTTTCCAGAAGCTTCCATGTGTATCGCCAATGGTTCATTGACTGAAATGTAAACATATCACTTTTCAAATTATCGATTCATTCCAGAAATTTTTTTTTTTCTCTCTTAAATGTATTTGTCCACAAATGCACGTATTACATGTATGCATGCACGTAGTGCATACACGCAGATCACTAAATTATGCTATTTAGCATCCATTAGCAATCTGAAAAAGGGGGAAATTTTTAATGAGAAATTATATTTGGTAGAAGAAAAAGGAAAAAATTTTTTCATTAATGACTTTTACTATTATCCTTTTTTTTTTTTGTTTCCTTTTAATGTAGTAATTTCAAACTTTTTAAAATGTAAGTTTTGAAATTTTCAATAAAACTTTTAATAAATCAATTCAAAATTAGTGGCGCGAAACAGGAACAAAAAGGACTTTGCAAAATTTTTGACAAAAAAAATTGGACGATAAATTTGTAAGAAAATGAATTTAAAAAAAAAAAAATTAAATTAAAAATTTCTATGTAACAATAAATTAGCAGTAAAAAAAAAATTTTTTTTAAATTAAAATCAAAAATTTTGAAATTAAAAAGTTGCTGTTATCGGAAAATATTAATTGTTGAAAAAAAAATCAATTTAAAGCTAAAATTAACATTTGAAATAAAAACAAACAATTGTTTCTGAATTTTTAAAAAATTAAAATTTCGTAAAAGAAATTTACAAAAGTCTAAAATGTACCATAATAACTTTGTTCAATTTTTACTTCGCTTTTTTCAAAAAAAAAAAGAAAAGAAAGAAAAACATTATTTCATAAGCAAATTCTTAAAAAATAAAATTTGTTGAATGAAAATTTCAAAGTTTCAAATTTTTTCAAAAAAAATTGCAAAATTAAAAAGTGAAAAAGCTAAAATTTTTTTTATAAACAATTGAAGAAATAATTTTATTACAAAACAAACTTTTCATTTTGCATTACAACAAAAACAATTAATTACATTTACAAAATTGAAATGGTTAATTTACAATTTGTTAATGAAAAAGGAAAAAAAAATAAGATGGTGATAAATGAGGTGACAGAGGGAAGTTATTGATGGAATGGGAAAGGGAATCAATGAATGGTTCGGTTCGTACGTTTTTTTCTGTATTTGTTGAAGTTGACAGAAAAAATTTTATTCGTCAAATGTCAACAGCAAAATTTGTTGACACCTTTAATTGAACAAAAGGAAATGTGCGGAGACATTTGTTCATTGCACAAATTTTTTGAGAAGTAAAATAAAAGGTATTTTATTAATTTGAAAAATGGTTGAAGAACAAATGAAATGATTGCAATATGGTAGGAAATCACGTAAGTATTGAATGTTAAAAGCTTGCTCCACGTAAATGAACTTCTTGAAATCTGCACGCTTACTTACCTTCAGATACTGAGAAAACGAGAAATGAAATGAGTGGGAAAATGAGAAACACATCTTACGTAACAAACGTAGATGAAAGAAGTTATGAAATGGGACGCATATTCACGTGAATGGAAACGAGTTAGAAAAAAAAAAAATGTCCCACGTAATTGAAAAAAAAAAAAAATTAGAAAACATGCTACTTAAAACGCGAATAAGGAAACGAGTAAGTGAATACATTTTAAGTAAGTCAAGAAATATCAAATATTGGAGGTGCGGATTTGACGTAAGCGAAAAAAGTAATCAAATAAACTGTATACTTCACGCAAGTGAAAAACTTGAGAAAAGTATTTGACGTGTTCTACGATTAAGAAGACATGCAACGTAAGGGTTAGCAGAGCGAAAAAAAATGAAATGGATTTTTTCATTTCTCAAAAAGAAAAATTGTAAAACATATTTCATGTAAGAAATGCAAAATGTAGTAAAACAATTGCGATTAAGGAAATTGTGGGGAAAATTGAAATGTCATACGTCACGTGAAAATAGCAATTTCCAGCAGCAGCAGTTAAATAAACGAACCCTTTCTCACGTAACGTGGAAATTTTTTAAAAAAATCAATAAATACACCAAAAGTTGATGGACATTGAGGAATTTGTTTTATTTGAAATTTCAAAAAATGTATTTTAAAGTAAAAAAATATATATATGTAAAAGATGATAAACAACAGAAGGAAACATAATTAAATGGAATTAATTTTGTAATTAATTAATAAAAATAATTAAAATTATTGAACAGTTGTTTTTAAAGAAATTAGAATTTCAGCAGTGTAATTTCAGTATGGAAAAATTATAATTTGATTAAATTAAATGCATTAAATTTTAGTTTCAGCATTGATATAATTTCATGAAATTTTTATTAAAAAGGAATTTTTTTTTTTTTGAAATTTAATTAAAAAATATAATTAAATTAAAAATTAAATTGCTGGAAGTTTTAAAAATTTCCATTTTTTCTTAAATTAAAAAAAAATAAATAAATGATTACATTGACAATGCAATTCATTTTGTCAACAAATAAATTAATTAATTTAAGAAACCAATAGGTTAATGTGAAATCAATAAGTTAGGAAAAAATCAATAAACCGGTAAATAAAAGATCGAGAAATAAATTCATTTAATTTGTGTAACAATCTGGAAAGGACCGAAAAAAATTAATTAATTAATTACAGATAACGGAGATCACATTGAGGTTATTGTGTGAAATGACGCATGCAATTCTTCCTTGCATATGCCGCGCTACGCACGCGACTACGTTTCCGATAATACGTGAGTGGTATTTTGCGACATCGGTAAGCACCAACCAATGCCATCATGACGACATGGTTCAGTCAAGCAATCCAGATCATCCGGAATACAACGTTCTTCCGCAGCGCATGACTCCGTTAAATTACGGCACGTCACTGCTGATGGAGCCAAACAACAACGATGACTGATATGTACGGACGGATTGGATGTATTTCCGGATTGCATAAACGGATCGACTAAATAGCAAACAGTACAACGAATGTTGTTTTTTGTTTACAAAAAAAAAATTTTTATGTAAATAAAAATTGCAAAATATTTAAATGAAACTTTTTTCCCACTCAAAATTTTGATTTTTAAATATTAAAAATATTTTTCAAAATTGGTGTGAATAAAAAAAAAAGAAGAAAATGGGAAGTTTTAAAACGATTAATTTAAGCAATTTCAATTGATACAGCGATTTTTTCAATTATCTTAATTGAAATTTCAAACTTAATTTATGCCAAACTATGGCGTAACAATTCAAGCAAAAAAAATTTCTTTTCAATTTAAATTTCTGCATTATTTTATTCCGCTTATATCGATTACTTAGAACATTTACCGGTTATTGTTGATGCAGTACGATTGAGAGCTGCCTGCGGAAGTGTAAGTTTGCAGAGTGCGGAGAAACCGGCCGCATAATTGCAATCCCATTCATACCAGGATTTTCCCGCTTCGCCCAAATCAAGCCATAATGTTATGCATACATTGCCTTCCGTTGGTAATTCTACAATGAAAACAAGATATTCATGTAATATTATTATCATCCATTTTCTGCTAATTAATTAATTTTCAATTAATTAGATTTCAATTATCCATTTTTTAAATCAATGTATTTTACCGCCTCGAAGACCACTTATATTTCGTCCAATTGTCCCATCAATCCATTCATACGTCCTGTCATCCATCACTTTCTTTAATTTCGATAGCCAAAATGTATTTGTTGATAAATTTACTCCTTTTGCAAGATCTTAAAAAAAAAAATTTTTTTAAATAATTTTTAATAAATTAAATTTCAAATTTTTTGTTTCAAAATTCCTCCAAAAAAAAAAGAAAAAAAAACAAACAAATAAATAAATAAATTTTATAAATCATTTCTTCTTCCATATATTATTTCAATAAAATTTTTTACTAAAATTTTATTTTATTTCTTTTCCGAAAAGTTTTAAAATTTTCAAAAATAAATGGCAAATTTTTTCTCTTTACAAATTTGTTTAATTTTATAATTAAAACCTGTCAACTTACTAAAAACAAAGTTATTCTCATTATCATCCGCTATTGTTGCCAAATGTGCACGATATTTGACGCACGTGTCTTCCGCTTCCTGCCAACGCAATCTTGATTGAATCGGTTGAAAACACGAATTTGTACCTTCGTAATACGTCCAATTATGCGGACATTCCAACATCAGTGTATTCATTTCCCATTCAACTGAATGTTGAATTTCAAATTTGTAAGGAAAATTAAAAATTTTTTTTTTTTTTGAAATTATTGATACTATAATTTGAATAATTGAATAAATTTGAATGCGGTAATTTAGACGGAATTGCAAAGGACATTTTAAGCAATGTGTGATATGTTTAAAATACTTTTGCTAAGCGGTTCATTGCCGTCGTTGGGCGCAAATTGCCAATGCCTTGATGCCACTAATTCGTAATATGATTAAATTATTAAAATTTTTTTTTTTTAAAATTAAAATTTCAGTTTATTAGGTATTTTCAATTTCCTTCAATTTTTTTACAGTGCAAATTTCAGCTTGATTTCATAAAAAATTCAAATGTGCTGTGGAACATATTTAATTTCACCATTTTCTTTTCAAAATTTTCATCAACAATTTAAAGTTTAATTTCAAACAAAAAAAAAGAAGTCAAAATAATTTGTATTAAACAATTTTTAAATTATTATTTAATTTTTTTGTAAATTTCATTTTTTGAATTGGAAATTTTTACATTCCAAAAATAAACTTTTCAAAAAACCAAGAAATTATTAATTAATTAATTCAAAATGTTCCCAACAAACTAAATAAAAATAATTTTAGGATTAATTTCCAATTTCAAAAGAAGAGCCAAGAAATTTTATTTTGATTAATTTTCAAAAATTAAATCGAAAATATTGATTTCTACAAAACAATGAATTCTTAATTAATTAATTAATTTACCTTCGCTGTCCGCAGTGGTAGTTGTAGTAGTAGTAGTAGTGGGATTATTGGTGAGGCGCATTGTTGAAGCACATCGAAATGGGACCAAATTAATGATAATTAATAAAGAGTAGTGAGAATTGATGAGACGAATCATTTCAGTTCAAATTTTCGAATTTCAAATATCCTAAAATTAAATTTTTTGCATTTAAATTTGATAATGGTTGAAAGGGAAATTTCAATAATTTCATAATTTCACCGCTTTAAGGTTAATTAATAAACACCAATCGTTGCAATCAATGGAAAGGAATCAGTTTAGGTGACATTAGATGACATCAGATGTGATGACAACGTTGACAATTTTAATTCGAGTTATTTAAAAAATTAAATCGTTGCATTTAAATTTAAATAATAACTTTGAATGAAAATTTCAACGAATTCATGATATCAACAAATTTGTTTATTTATAACGACGTCATTGAATGTTGAATTTGTTGATACAGTGGTCCGCATGAATCATCGAAAGCATCAACAATAATTGATTACTTAAATATTGATATTTGATATGTGAAATTATCAACAATCCCATGAGGCAGAAATGTAAAAAAAAAAACGAAGAAAATCGGAAATGGAAATGAAATTTAGGGAAATTAAATGTGTTTATCAAATATTATTTTGTAAAAATATGCTCCATTTTTGCTTTTTCAATTATTCAATTTCGTTTTGATATCTTCAAGTTCATATTAAGTTCATCTCAGCTTTAAAAAATAAATAAATAAATTCAATTTAACGAGCAAAATTATAAATGGAAATGAAATTTTTAAAAAAAATGTATTTTGAATAAAATTTTCCATTCATTTTGCACAAACAATTAATTAATACTTTTGTCAAATGATAATCAACTTCATGAAGGTGATAACTATCATTGCATAATAATGTTAGTAATGATGATAGCACTGATAGTACTAATAACAATGATTATTAATTGCAGTAACGATAATAGTAATGCAATAATGATAACAGCAGCAACAGTAATAATGGCGATGATAATAATAATAATAGTAATAACAATAGCGGTAATGACAGTAACGATAATAACAAGAATGATAATGATAGTAACGATAATAACAATAATGGTAATGGCAATAATGATAATGACAATGATGGTAATGACAATAACGATAACGACAATGGTGGTAATGATAATAACAATAGCGGTAATGACAGTAACGATAACAACGATAATGATAATGACAATAACGATGATGAGAATAGTGGTAATGTCAATAAAGATAATAACAATAATGGTAATGACAATAACGATAATAACAATAGCGGTAATGACAGTAACGATAATAACAATAGTGGTAATGTCAATAACGATAATAACAATAATGGTAATGACAATAACGATAATGACAATGTGGTAATGACAATAACGATAATAACAATAGCGGTAATGACGGTAACGATAACAACAATAATATAATGATAGTAACTATAATAACAATAATGGTAATGACAATAATGATAATGATAGTAACGATAATAACAATAATGATAATGACAGTAACGATAACAACAATAATGATAATGATAGTACGATAACAACAATAATATAATGATAGTAACGATAATAACAATAATGGTAATGTCAATAATAATAATGACAATAATGATAATGACAATAATGATAGTGACAATGATGGTAATGACAATAACGATAACGAAAATGGTGGTAATGACAGTAACTATAGTAACAATAATGGTAATGACAATAATGATTAATATTAACTTTATCAAGCCGACAATGATAATCAATATCAACAAGTGCATCCAAAGCAATAGCAACAATTAATTACCGATAATGATAATGATCTATCTCTCTTGCAATTACAGCAATAATGCTTGCTAATTGATAATTTTTCCTTTATTCAATTATTGCTGATAATGATAACAGCAGTAAATAATCGAATAAATTAATTAAATAATTAAAGTTTTTTTTTGAAAACAATGATAATTATTACTTTTTCATAATGATTTCAATTTCCCTAATGCAATAATACATTTCCGAGCCGGAGAAACAAAAATGAGAACAAGGAAGAAAAAAAAAGTTTGTAATTTTAAATTTTCATTTCAATTATCATTTCCGATTTTTGATTTCCTTTTTTTTCTTTTTTTACATTCAATAAATACACTGGCAAATAATGAGATGGAGAAAAAAAGCCTGTAATTAGTAAATAAACAAATTAATATCAGCTGTCTTTAGATATTTGATACGGTAACCTGAAAATTTCATTTTGGAATGAAAATGTGAGAGAGACAATTTTGAGGAACAAATGTCACCACGTAAACAGAAACTTTCTGACGAAAATGTGACACACATATATATATATATATATATGTATATAAGACATGTGTGTATGTGTATGTCTGTGTATGTCTGTGCATGTCACTGTATGTCACTGTATGTCACACTGTATTAAGGATATCAAATTCTATCGGATGGGATAATCGAAGCAGGGTGACGCGGGATGTTGCGCAACAGTATCTGTCCAACTGATCAACCATTAATTGGTATTACGGTATTGCATCAGATCGAATGCGATAGATAGCTTACCATTTCCAGCAATTTATTCCATTCCTTAATTCTTTATTTCACCAAAAAAAAAACGAAAAGAAAAAAAGGCGAACAAACTAAATTTGTAGTACTATTAATAATTGGAATTGAAACACTGCAGAACTTGAATAAATTAATAAAAATTTAGCAGAAAAAAACCTCAAATAATGTCCAATTTTTGAAATAAGTAAAACAAAAAAAAAAAAAAATCATAGAAAATTGCGTAACATGCACAATGGGAATTAAGGAACTGAAGAATATAATAAATTAAATAAAAATCTGGCATAATTTGAATTGAAGAATTGAAGAATTTGAATAATTTGTAAAAAAAAAGAAAAGAAATTGAAGAAAATTACATTTAATCAAATTTCAAAATTTTACCAATTTGTTAAAGCAAAATTAAATTTTGCCCAAATCTGATTACATTTAGCAAGTAATTAATGACTGTAATTAATTTTTTTACTAATGAAACTGATAATTTGCAATGAATTACAAAGGAAAAATTTTTTGTCACATTTCTTCTTTTTTTTTTTTTGTTCACAGAAAATCAAAAGTTGACAATTCATTGACATTAAAAGCAAAATTAAATTTTACTAAAATTTGATTTCATTTTTTTTTTTTTTTGCTGGCATAATTAATTATAAAATAACATTCCGAATTTTATTAATTCCAAAAGCGATCCTCAACATTTAATTATCAACTTTGCGTAAAGTCTTTTTTGAAATCTAAAAATTTGAAATAAATAAATCAATAAATAAATAAATCAATCAATCAATCAATCGATCAATAAATCAAGCAATCGATCAATCAATCAACAATATTTTTGCCCATATTTTAAACAAATTAATTTCATAGCACTCATATTTCAAATCAATCAATGAATACAGTTTCATTCATATTTTATGTCAATCAACAAAATATCCATTGCTCATTAGTTCAAAGTTCAAATTATTATATTTGACGTTTTAACAGATTGATAATTAATTAGTCGTCGTCAATTAAAAATGATTTCAAATGGTAATTACCAAAGGGAAAATGATGAATTTAAGGAATTGTTAGACTCATACTTCATTGTTATTATCATGTTGTTATTCAATGTTTTAGTTATGGCAATATCCCAATTAGCAGATTATTTGAATAAAGCATTTCTCTCTCTCTCTCTCTTTAGACAATGTTATTTTTATAAATTATTCATTGCTTCAAAATAGCTATGAAGAAATTTTAACTTTCCCTTCCTCTCTATACCAACTAAGTAATCAATAAGTTATGACGATAAAGAAATAATTGTTTGCAAATGCTTGGAATTAATTGTGCTCACATTTGCATTAGGACAGCCATTTTCAGGATTCGGTCTTATGATCGGTAATTTCCGGATTCGGTCTTATGATCGATAATTTCCGGATTTAGTCAATCTGTTAGCATCATCGTACTTACTACATGATCTCAGTTGTTTTGGAATCATTTGCGATGATCGTATCTGCTGTGGAGAGATATGTTCGGGACTTAATTCGATAGCTCATTTCCGGATTTGATCATATGATAATTAATTTCTGGATCCGGCCCATTTGTTAGTGCTAATTTTTCCTTTAACGTTGATCCGAATGTCGAATATCAGGTAAAAAAAATGGAAAAAATGGGCAAGAAAATTGTTGAAAATTTTCAATAAAGTTTTCCAAAAAAAAAAAAAATTGTTTGCCAATTAATTAAATTTATGTAACTTTAAATTTCTTCGGCAATAGTAGAATATTTCCAAACAATCTTTGATCAATGCGACCTGTAACTGATCCGGAAAGATGAGTGTGAAAAATAAGTGAAGCTGTGCTTAATTTGTGAATTAAAATTCTTGCTTAGTTTCAAATTTAGCAAAATTTGCTTCTTTTAACATTCTGTAATTCGTTTTTGTCATTCCTATAGTTGCGGTCACTGCAGTGGTCAGTGGTCAGGTCAAGAGAACTTTCAGAGGCAATTATGTTCGTCCGAAATTTTTTCCATACAAAAAAAAAAGCCATAAATTTTATTAATTTTGCTCAATGATCATGGAAATGCTCGCTTATTGAAATTATATTTAAATTTTATAAAATAATTATATAACATTTTACAAAAATTTTTTCCAACCGATTACTTCACCATTAATTAGGGTTAATTTTCCTGCATCGCTCATCTATTAAGTGTGTGCACTCTTTTTTTTTTCTGTTGCATCTTGCCGAACAAAATGTTTTATTCAATTTATAAAATAAACAATATTCACGCAGTATCATCAAATTACAATATCTTTAAATTCCAAAAATTTTTCACAAAAATTACAATTTAATTCAAATTTTAAATTCGTGTACAAATGATGCAAAAAAAAAAACAAACAAACAAATATTGCAAGAAAAAAAAGAACATATGTTTGAGATGAAGCTAAAAAAAAACGGTAATTTTTTATTTGCTCAAAAAGGTCAAGGAGATGACAGGATAGGTTGAATTGCGTCATATGTGACATTTCATATGACACGAACATTCCCATCTTCAAAATGTTCAGCGGGGGGGGGGGAGTTACCACCTTGATCAACGCCTTCGATGAAATTTGGAATTTTTTTTCTGCATCGCCCATTTTCTCGGGTAATTTTTTGGCACATAATTGGAGTAATGGATAAGTAATAGAAAGATTTCCCACCTTAATCACAATTATCCACAATTATACTTTTGACCTTTTCCATCCTGATTGGTTCATCATTTTCTTTTTTTTTTTCTCTTTCAAATATTTTAATTGCAAAACATTAAACCCTGAAATCTTCTGAAATTCGAGGTAATAAAGAAGCATCAAGACAAACAGAGGAGATGAACATAAAACTGGAAAATACCCTCAATTAATTTTCAAAAATTAAAACAAATTTAATTGCATTGTAAATAATTTTTTGACCGATAAAATAAATTAATGATCGATAAGTAATTTGCATTCAAATAAAATTGATCAATGGATCAATCAATGGTTGGTGATTATCATGGACTGTATGGGTATAAATGACCGGAATCCGGTGATCCGCTTCCGTCAGCAGCTGTTTTTGGTGGCATCTGCCATGTGGCCACATAAACATGATGACCAGGACCTTTCATGGCGAATGGATCATCTGATCCGATTAAGAGATATCGATTATAGTGCCTAAAAATGAACATTTGCATATAATTACTGACATTGATGAATTGGAAAAGAAAAAAAAATCATTGATACACGTGCGAGCTAAATATATTTCTCAAAATAATAGTTGACCTTTAAATGAAATTCAATTTCGAAAAGTTGGAAAAACCTCTTGCTTTTTAGTTTGAATAATATGCAAAGCGCGGTAAAACACACATACAAACACACACACACACACACACATACACACACATACACATACACACACACATACACGACTTTTGGAAATTTTCAAAATTCGAAAAAAAATTTTTAGCAATTTTGTCTTGGAAGATTTTATCCAAAGTAAATGAATCCATTGAGATTGCGTAGTAAACTTTTTACGTGACGTGTCCAGAGGTTCAGACTGCCAAGGCCCAGCAAGCTCGGACAGTGACAGAGAGATCATCAGGCTGTAGATTCTGGCTAGAGTGTCTTTTACTTCAATGGATGACCAACTTGCAGGGCTAATAAAGTTCCAAATGTCCCCAGATCTATGAGTAAGAGTTGACCTCCTCCTAGGATGGCACCCATGCCTGAAGACCAATAGTCTCATCGTCCTGCCCGTTGGGGTACTTTGCCTGGCAATTCGGTTATGATCTGTCTGATATGGGTGACTTTACCCGGAAGTATAACTCACCACCAACACAATTCACATGGAAAGCATTATCCACAACAAAGCCTCCTTTGTCTTTTAAATTTCCGTAAATGACGGGAAATTAAGCCAACGACTATTTGCACTCAAAATACTCACACAATGATAGGACGATATGAAAATGTTAACGTTTCATAAAAATAAGTGATAAAAAAATGAAATCAAATTTTCAAAAATTTCAACAAAATTTCATTAAAATTAATGAAGTGATAAAATTATGTGAAAGAAAATATTTCTTTACCTGTAAAGCCTATAAATGATGTAGAAAAATAGGATTTCTAGTACTGCTAATGCAAGATAGATTACAATAATTGTATATCCAAGTGTTCTTGTGGCTGAAAAAAAAAGCAAAAATACTTCAATTTTTTCAATTTCAAAAAAAAAAATTAAAATTATTGTTGAAATCTTTGAATAAAAATATACAATTAAAAAAATTTCCATAAGGCAATGAAAATATTATGTCGTGTCGTGATTAGAATTTCGAAAAAAAATATTTGAAAGATTTTTTTTTGGAAAACTTTTTTTTTCTACAAAAAATAAGCAAACATTATTTACAGATATCATTTGATAGGGTAATTGTATTTTAGGGTAATATTTGTCAAGTAATATTGAAATTATACCTTTCCAAATTTTTAATTTAATTTCAATTTTAATTGTAAATCTTTACCCGGGATACAATAATTTCAGGATGGATAAAACAATTAAATATCAGGAAACAAAAAAAATGAACACGTAAAAAAAAAAAAACTAAGCAAACCATCATCACTAATGTGATAAGTTGTTGTGTCACCGAGAAGGTTACGTATGCCACGATATGCACCAAACATTAGCAAAAGTGTAACGACAATTACCACAGTAATCAGGAAGAATATCAAGAATAACTGAAAATTTAATTAATTAATTAAAATTATGATTTCATGGAAAAAATCAACATTTAGACAAAAATATTTGTTGGACTTTGTATGATGGAAATTACAATTATTATTTATTAAATTCAAAAAAAAATCCTTTCCATGATGGTTGGTAATTTTTTAATTTGAACAAAAATAACTAAAATGTTTTTTTATTTTTGGACAAATTAAATTTTTCAAAATTTATTAAATTTGTTAAATTCGAGAAAAAAAATTTTTTCAAAGTGTATTCGGTCCGTTCCATTGTACAAAATTATAATTTAATTAAGTGAAAATTTTAATTGAAATATATGGAAATTTTAATTTTTGAACATGTGTTAATAATTAAATTCGGGAAAAAAATTTGCTTCGTTTAAATTTTTAGGGTGAAGATTTCAATTAAGAAAACCAAAATTTTGTTTGCAATCAAATTTGTTAAATTTTTTCCAAAAATTATCCTTAATTAAATGTACTAATATTTATATGGATCACTTTCCGGTTTTTTTTTTCTTCTTTCAAAAAAAATTTCCCTCCTGTTTTTTTTTAACAAATTTTTGATAATAAAAATTCAAACAAATTCAATAAAAATTTATGAAAATGGATTTTTTAAAAACCTCTCTTTTTTTCCCCCCAAATTTCTAAAGAATAATGCAAAAATAATTTTACTAAAAAAGGAAAACAAAAAAAAAAATGGATGAAAATTGATTTTATTACAAAAAAAAAAGATTTTGAAAAATTTCATTTGTAAAATAAACAATTCAATTTTATGAATAATTTACAAAATGTTTTTGTTGTAAAATTGAAAATTCAAAAATGCACGTACATTTGTTATTTAGGGAAAATAATATTTCTTCAATTATAATAAATACAAATTGTAATTTGTTCAAATTTCATAAATGAAAACAAACAAAATGTATGAAAAATATCAATCAAAACTTTTAAAACATTTTCTTTCATTGTTATTGTTGTTGTTGTTATTGTTGTTGTTATTGTTTTGTTATTGTTGTTGTTATTGTTGTTGTTATTGTTGTTATTGTTACTGTTGTTGTTATTGTTGTTGTTATTGTTGTTATTGTTGTTGTTGTGATAATCAATTAAAAATTAATTTTATAGCAATTTTTGATCAATCACTGATGAGATAACACATAAGCATTATTCATTATGCGGAATTTAAGTATGCAAAAAGTGAATGAAATTTTAAAGAATGTAAAAATAAAACTTTAAAATTTCTCGATGACGTATTTAGCTGATAAAAGGGCACATGTTTGTTGCAGATAAAAAAAAAAGGATGGAAGCAATGTAAATAAAAGTAATTTAATTAATTTCTGACATTTACATAAAAAACTTTACAATCCGCATGGCATTTCGCCAAAAAGTTAAAAATATTTGTAATAAAAAATTTGCTAAGCAATCAATAATTTAAATTTAAATTTATTAATTACATTGTTAATAAATTATTTATGTGAATTATTTGTTAAATTTATGTGGAAGAAAAAAAAGAATAAATCGTCTTTTCCCCCATTTGAATTAATAAACAAACATACCTGTGCGGAAAGATGAAATATCAACAGGCGGCCATTCGCAGTTTTAATAGCATACAGTAGTAGCGCAATTGCTATTAGCAGCACAATAACGCTTACAAGACCTTGAAAGGAAATTTTACACATTTTTCCATTTAATTTATGAAAAATTAAATTAAAAAAATCCTTTAAATGAATTTAATATAAGATTAGTAAAATTTTTTTTTTATTAAAAAGTTGAAATTTTAACAAAATGAAGTTTTTCCGATTTTACTAAAATTTTTCCAATTTACTATCCATAATTAAAATTGCATTGCTGTTAACTTACATATATAGCTCTAGCAATTAATAGCATAATTAATTTAAAATAATCGTTGCACAATTTTTTTTTCCACCCGTACTTGCACCCAGCAAACTATCGAACTACTTAATGCGGATAATTAATTAGTCCATCCGAATATTTTCTCAAGCTTTTGCTTCCTCAACGAACGCTAATTATTCATCCTTTTTTCCTTTTTTTTTGCCGCTTTTTTTATTCCTTTTTTTCCGTTTCAATTACTCAATCATCCAGTTGAACAATCGAACTAAACTTCTGACTTCAATTTCAACTTCAACTTTGCTTAACCAAATTTAACTTCACATCCAATGTACTTTATATGCCTTAGCTCCGACAATACTAAACAAAACAAAGCAGAAAAAAAGAAACATCGAAACCGGGTGAAATGAAATGAAATAATTAAAATTTTTTGTTTCATTTTGAAAATACAAAAAAAAATTTTTTTTTTCAACATAAAATTTTTGATTTAACTTGAAATGAAATTCCAAAATACAGTTGCAGTTTTCATACCATAAAATTATTTCTTTTTTTTTTTTCTTCATTTACAAGCATAAAATTTGATCTGTCTATGTTGAAAAATGCTCTTTGATATATTTTTTTGGGAAATAACGATTTGAAATTAACAAAAAAAAATTTAAAACAATTTTTGATTAGTTTAATTTGATAATAGCTAATAATCAAATAAATATAATTTAAGATATAGAAATAGCTAAAATAATGCATTTTCATTTTTAATTAATTCAAGTATCCGAAAATTTATTTACGTGCAAAAACTTAAATACATGGCTAATTAAATGAAACAAAATTGAATAATTAATAAATTTTAATTAAGCAAAAAGTAAAAGACGAACCAATGAAAAACCAAAGTAAATAGGAAGCGCCGAAAAGTTGAAGATTCCGGATGAGACCGTATACAACTAATAGACAAATGAATAATTCGGTTACTGCTACCGTAATGCCAGCTGTCTACAAGTGCTACTGTAGTGTGCATACTGTACTTGGAAATTGCTGGCAAAATCATTTAGTTAATTGACGAATTTAATTAGTAAATTTTTTCATTTTTTTTTTAAAGTGTCCAAAAATCAATTATTTTAAATCAAAAAATTCAATTTAATTTATAACTTCAAAAATTTTCACATTTCTAGTTGATTATTTATTGGAAAAAATTGTTAAATAAAATACAAAATTTTATTAGAAAATTAAGTCTTAATTATTAAACATACAAAACGTAAAAAAGACAAATTTTTTTTCTTTTAATGTAAAAAATTTCAATTTAGTTTTTAAATTAATTTTAAAAGAAAACTTGAATTCATGATTAATGCATTAAAAAAAAAAAATTAAATTCATATAATTAACTTTCACAAATTTCATCATTTAAAATTGATTTATCAACAAAAAATCCGAAATGGAAAATTCCGAAATCAATTACTTCATGAAAAAAAAATTCAAATTTAATATAATTTTTTCCAAAACGTATGATTGGTTCATTTTAAAAAATTTCGAATGAAAATTGAAAAAATTTTTAATTGCAAGAAGGCAACGAAAAAGCATACTTTGACTAAAGCAATAAAATATATTGTAATTACACAAAAATTCAATAATCTATTTAATACCAAAATTTTTTGAAAAAATGAAGTAATTTAATTGATTGGAAAAAATTAATTTTATGAGATATTTTTTTTTCGAAATAAGTTTGTAAAAATTTACTAACAATTTGAGATCAAGAAGATAATAATTTTTTAAATCACTTTAATTGAGGTATTTTCAAATTTTCCAAAAAAAAAAAAAAAAGTTGGGATTCAAAAAAAATTTTCAAAAACTTTTAAACAAAAAAAAAAAAATAGTAAAGGCAAAAATTTAATTACTCGTAATGAACAGCAAAAAAATCGTCCTGCTGATGAATCGGCAGCCACCATACCTGTTGCACCGTTTAATGCTTCTTCTTCTTCTGATTGAAATTTCTTCGGAATTTTTTCTCTCTTCAACGTTTCGTTTTCTCTTTTTCCTTCTTCCCTCTCACTCTCTAGCCAATACACTTTTTCTTCAAAATTTTTTTTGTTTTCATTTTTAATTTCTTCTAAAAAAAGAAAAGAAAAACAGGGAAATGATTTGTTCAAAATTACAAACCAACGAATTAAAAATATAAAAGAAAAAGGGTTTTAATTTAAAGAATTTGAGTGAACTTGATGAAATGCTTGGGAGAAGGTAAGTTTGAAAAAGCTTGTAAAAACTCATTTTGTTGTTTGCTGTGATGGATTGGATGGATGTGTGTTGATAGACAATTTGTTCATCAATGTTGTAATTTCAACAATTTTCTTCTAACTTTTTTTTGCCACAGCACAAACATATCTCACTGTTGAAATTTCATCAACAATTTTTATTTAATTATCACAATGGCGCTAATGATTTTTAGCAATTAAACAACACCATAACACTTGCTTAATAAAATGCAAATTATTTCCAAATCATTTCATTCAAACGAATTTTTAATCTAATACCGAAATAATAACATCGCATTTGCAATAAACTTGAAATTGTCAATTTATCGATCGATGATCATTTTTACATGACTTGGAAAATTGGAAATCAAATTTAGAAATGAAAAAAAATAAATTCAAAAATTTGCAATAAACTTGAAATTGTCAATTTATCGATCGATGATCATTTTTACATGACATCGAAAATTGGAAATCAAATTTAGAAATGAAAAAAAAGAAATTCAAATTTTTTTTAAATTCAAATTCTTGAATGAAATCATCGATTGAATTCAAATTTGTTACAGAAGTACCGAAATATACATTTCAAATGTATTGGTGCATAAAATACTAACAATCATTTATTATTAAGTTAAATAGTCATGGTGCATTGGAGTATTGGCTGCATTACGTGATACTCAATATTTAAATTCAAATACTGCTTTACACCAATATTTACTGATTGTGTTAGTAACCGTTTGATAATCGATAATGAATTAAAGTATAACGTCAACAATAATGTAATACATATATTTTGTTACACAATTCCGATAATGTACTTCAGAAATAATCATATACAGCAAAATTCGCTAAATGTTTTAGATTAAATTAGCAACACAAAATTTCTTTTTCATTTCCAATTTAATTGTAATTCGGAAGGTTAAAAATTATTCAAAAAAATCAATAAAAATTTTAACTTGAAATTATTGAAATTTGAAAGTGATTGATTAGAAATGAAAAAAATAATGGAAGTAAATTTTACCGATGGTACTTGAAAATTTATTTCAGCTTGTTGTTGCTTATTGTCGGTTCTCCAGTGCACATCATCTAATTCAGCGTTTTCCTCTGTTCAATTAATTTTATTTGATTATAAAGAATTCAAAAAGACTTGGCACGATTTATAATTGGTGAAGCAAATGTAAAAGCAAATTGTGTAAAATTTCAAGTATTCAATTCTTTTTATTTTCAAATCCTAACTATAACAAACCTTTTGGTGATTTGAATTATTCGTAATTTCGGATTTAAATTCAATTCAAAAGGTTTTAAATGTTACACATTTGTTGAAGCTAAGCAATGTGAAATCAATCAATTCTTCATTTGAAATTGATCCAAGTGGGATGATGATAATCGATCTTCGCCGCCAATCGAATTTCACTTTACACTTTTGAAAGTTCTGCTCATTTGACTTAATTCTGGAATGAAAATTGTAATTGAGAGAATAACAATAACAATTCATGATAAACATAGCAACAATTCGTGATAATCATAATAACAGCACGCGTGTTAATCATGATAACCATAATAACAACATGCGTGTTAATCATGATAATGACAATAGTAGCAGTTTATAGAAATCATAATAATAACGATAACACACAACAATAATAACAACGTATAGCAATGATAAATAACAATAGATCATCCCGTACTCCCCCTGCAAACATTCGCTGTACTTGACCTTTTTTCGCATACCGTATATACCGCTGCTATACCGTACATTTCTTCCTCATCGATGCATCGTACATTTACCTCGAAATCAATCGATCGTCTGATTGTTAGTAATCCACCTGTGGCTAGACAATATCATGAATGCGACAAAAATGAACTTGAGTGAACTTCGGAAGAATGCATTAAACAGAAAGGTTTGGCGTGAGGTGGTCCATGAGGTCGCAATGAGTCGGACTCGACTGTGCGATTGAACAATCCACCTGTACATTAATATCTCCAACGTATACTAGAAATACAGTTTCTGCCTATTCATGCAGCATACATCAATACTCCCTACCACATCATATTGCTCAGCCTACCGTAATAGCCATCTACCGTATACTTCTGTCACTCTCATCTACCGTACACTTTTGTCATATATCTATCGCACACCTTCCGTTCGCAACATATCAGTGCTGTTGCACATGTAATTTTTTTTACCCACCGCTTCATTGTAAATTCCATTGCTTCCACATTTTCATTTTAAGAAATATCTTTCATGTAATTTTGCAAATTTACATTTCACTTCAAAAATAAATTTTTCGAAAAAAATAAAAACGCAAAAATGTAATATACTTGCAAGAAAAATATTATTGCAAAACAACAAGAAAAAAAAGTCAAAATTGACAGATTTGAAAAAAAAAAAATGTTGAACACAAAACCATTTTCTCAAAAGAAAAAAAAAAACGGAAAACAGCTGTTAAACTTGACAATCTGTTCCATCAAATTTGAAATTTAAGCAAAAAAAAACAATTTGAAAAATTTGAAATTTTATGGTTGGAAAAAATTCAACATTAATTTTTTTTTTTTAAATGAAAACATAAAGAAATTTATTATAATTCATTAAAATTTTCATGTCTTAATTAAATTTACCTAACATTCTTTGATTTCAAAAACAAAAAAAGTTTTTTGCCCAAGAGCTGTAAGAATTGCAAAACAAAAGCACAAGGTCATATTTTGAAGTTTTCTAATAATTAACAAATTATATCGAAACAAATAAATTTACCGATTAATTACTCCATCAGACATATGAAATATTTGAAAAAGCTATTTAAATTTTTAAAAAATTCGATAAAATTTGTTTAGAAAAATAAAAAAAAAAAAAAAAAAATTAGGAAAGGAAACTTTTGTTTGTAACTTATTTAAAACAATACTTTGATATTATTAAAATGAAATTTTAATTAAATAGAAAAGATGCTTAGAGGGAAAACATGGTACCAATTCTGTGCAAAATTGGTACCAAATCGGTACCACGTTGGTACCATTTTATTTAATAGATATTTTAATGAAAGATTTTTTCAATTATATGAACAAGAACTAATTTATTTATTTTTTTTTAAACTTATAATTTTAATTAATTTATCACATTAGCATTTGGAAAAAAACCTGAAGATTTGAGAATGCTTTTCGAAAGCTTAAAATCTAAAAAAAAGGTTAGTAATTAGCTAAATTAATAAAAATTTTCAGTTAATTAACATCAATCCAATCTTTAAAAAAATCATTAAATTTATATCGAAATGAACTAAATTGATTGATTAATTAATTCATTCATTCATACTGTAGCGAATTTATGATTTCCGTGACAAAAATGGTTCGGAGGATTCTCCTTATTGATTGATGAGAAGGAATTTGTCAATTTCTCGTGTTCCAGAAGAGCTGTCTTCTGGACGGATGCATTGGATGTAATACAGAAACCTTTATTGATGAAGTATGATGATAGGATAGCAATAGAACTTCAATTTAATACTGGAAACAGATGAGGCTAACGGTGGGAATATGAGGATGGACAGATGAAATCCACAAAGGTGACGGCTAATTTGTATCGGTTTGTTGTGGCGGGCGTCCATTGTTCTTCGTTGACAATGAACCCATTGAAAATGTAGACAGTGATTTATGGTAAAATAAATGGGTGTGGAACAGGATGTGGTTAGCATGTAGGATGTTAAGGTGACTGTCTCTATCAGCTGCCTCCTTTTTTTTTTACCGCTTTGTGTGAGGTTGTATAGCGCGCCAGATACACACTGGTGGCAGATATGCTTTGTAGGAGTGAAAATTTAGATCAAAGATTAAATCGCTTATACATGAAACTGTTAAATTAATTGGCAGATAGATATCTTAAATATTGCTTTTCGTAAAAATTTCATTTTTCACGACACATACTTCTACTACTTGTTCTTCTTAGCGTTTGTCCCACGTGGTTGTAGGGTCTGTGGAGAAGCGTTCGTCCCACGTGGTTGTAGGGTCTGTGGAGAAGCGTTCGTCCCACGTGGTTGTGTGAGTCTGTGGAGAAATTTGTTGTGGATTACAAAATTCAAATTCTTTATATAAAGGACTTACAACTTTCGATCCTTCGTTGAAGGTTGAAGGCCGTTTATTGAGACCAGTTGCAATTGTACAGTAATTGGTGTTCCTCAAACTTGGCTAATTAAATCATAGAATAACAAACGCGTTAGCAGTACGAGTAGAAACTAATTATACATACAAATTACTGGCTGATGATTGTGTAGACAATTGTTACAAATGGGAAGCAAAATCTCAGGTAATTTTTATAATAAAGAAAAAGGGTAAATGTCGATAAGATATAATGAAAAGGGAAACAGAAGTGGGAGTGGAATGATACGATGGGAAATATATTTCAAAATGATCTTTGAGGACGAGTGTTTGACTTATATACAAAACAATTTGACATCAATGCATTACATCAATGCACGTGGTAGCTACCAAACAAAGGATTACAATTCTTGAAACAAAGGATTACAATTTTTGAAACAAAGGCTTCTACAATCTTTGCAAACAAGACGTTGCATTTTGTTTTCAACATGGGGCTTACATTAGCATTACCAAATGAAACAAAGGCTTTGTTACGGATTAGAATTTCCTGGGCAAGAAAGGATTTCACAATAATGAGGGTAAGAAAGAAACAAGTAAACATGTTGGTATTTTTGTTGGTATGAAAAACACAGATATAGTTGAAAACATCGAAGATTAATTGAAAAGCACGTGTGTTTGAGGGTAAGTTTTCAAGCTTTCCACACAAGGTCTGCTATTGTAGAGTGTCGTCTGCACGTCACAGTTCTATGCTTCGTTCATAAGCCAGAAACCCTTGCTCATCATGATTCGCATATAGCGGATCATGTCCATGCACGTCATCGTTGGAGTACGCCCTAGCTAGCATTCATGCGACTGCGACTAGATTCATCCGAACGACCCGTTGCTAAGGTCTGTCGTCGGAAACTGATCGCTTACGATCGATACAAATATTTTATTAAAATTACATTGGCTAAATTGATTTGATTTAAAAATTAATATCTATTTCAACTTTTTACCTCAAAAAATAAAATTTGATGGTCTGTTGACATCTCCATCCATTAGTACATGGATAACATTTAATTTATCCTAATTAATAATTTTGGAAAAAAATTTTTAATATTTTGCACTGTATAGTAAAATTTAATTTGAATCCAATTTCTCGGCGTAAACTTTTTGTTGATTAAAATTTGGCAAAGTTAGAAATTATGAAATTAATCGAATTTCAACAGTTTTTGTAGCAGAAGGCTCAAATCATTAAAATCTTATCTGTTTGCAAGTTTCAAATTTGGAGTTGAGAATTCCAATTGCATTTTAAACAAATTTAAACTTATTTTAAATATCCATAATTACATGACGCTATAATTTTAAAAATTTCGTTCATGAAAAGATTTATCAAAAAATGATTTCATATTTTGAATTTAAATGTAAAATTAAGAGTACAATGTTTTTCTTAGTTGAAATTTAAAAAAAAAAATTACAAATTGACATTTATGAGGAATTCAAAAAGTTTCGAAGAAAAATTGATTAAAAAAAGTTTGTAAATGTTCATTTTTACCTACTAAATTCTATTACAATTATATTTGAAGCTATTGATAGCAATAATACAAAATTAAAATTTAATTAAATTTTGTTAAAAGTGCAAAGTGTACGAGAAATGTCGAGTAAATTTTAAAAACGTAAACTTATATTTTTGAAAATTGCAAATGTCTGGTACTTGTCAGTACAACATACTTGCAGTAAACGTTGAGTACTAAGTTTAAGAGATACAAACATACAAACTTTATTTCTCAAAAAAAACAAACAAACAATCGGACCCAAGAAATTTTTGTTTTAAAAAGGAATTCCACCTGCAAGTAGACTTCAAATATTTCGGAAGATTTCAACCATAGAAAAATGTTAAAATTTTTAAACACAGACATACTATTAACGTACGAAAATGTACGCTACCAGCGAATAAAAACATACAGTAAGTAAATTTCAATATATTTTCGAAAATTTTCGAATATATAATTTTTAAAAATTAAATAAAAATGGCATAGAGGTTAACAAACTTTGATTAAATTTGAATTTTTGAAGGAACAAAAAAATTATTTGACCGCGAAGTTTAGTAATTGAATGACGAAATACTACAATTTTAATGAAATACACGCATCAAAAGTTAATTTTTATTCAATCTTAAAAAATTTTTCTAATGTTGCACGACGATAAAGTTTTTTTTTAGATTTGATAGCATTTATTAACAATTGTTTTGCGGTATTTTTCAATCAGCAAAAATTTGAAATTTAATTTTTTTTATTTAGAAATAAAATAATAAAAATAATTCCTCTTTTTTTTCATTTTCTTTTAGGAATTGATTTCAGTGCTCTTCCTATTTCAACTCACAAGCAATTAATGCTGCACGTATCTTCCAGAAAGAGAGGTGCTGCAATGTAACTGGAAAAAGCCGGAAGCAAGATCGTACTCTATATCAACTGGTCAAAAACCAAGTTCATCAGATCGCAAGGTTTGCCGAGAGCACAAATAAAGATAGGCGGTAAGGTCATCGAAAAACACGTCTATTTAAAACAAGAAGTCAACGCACGAAACGATTTCATGGGAGAAATCCAACGGAGGAGAAGGGGATGGCACGCATTTTACAAAACGAAAGACATCCTCCTGCACCTTTCTCTAACGCCAAAGATGAAAGGAGATCTTCAACTCGACGGTCCTTCCTGCGATGTTGTATGGATGTGAAATGTGTGCACCCACAAATGCTGAATTATAGAAATTGGAGGTGATCGTACGAGCCATGGAAGGAAGAATGATCGGAATTTCGTTACGAGACCACGTCCCAAACGAAGAAATAAGACGTCAAAGTGGAGTGCTCAACATCGCACAGGAAATCATAACGAGCAGATTGAAATGGGCTGGACACGATTGGTATCCGAGAGGGGCTAAAAGACCTCCCGGGAGATCTCCAAAATGGTGGACCGACCAAATTATAGGAATATGCGGCAGAACGTGGGAACAGATTGCTCGAAACAGAGCAAAGTACAGTTGCGAAAAAGAATCGAGAGAGGAAACTCGCTGAGAAATCGACCGAACAAAAACAAAGAAAAAGAAGAAAGAACAAAGAAAGAAGCAATGTAACTTGCAACTTGCACGCATACATGAGTTTTAATGCAATGTTGCACGTATACAAGTGTTGGTTGCAGGAATTTTTTCTCATCAGTTAATTTAAGAAACAAAAAAATTTTCAAACATTTAATTTTTTTAATTTAAAAATTGTAAATATCGTTTGTGTATGTGTCTTTTTTTCAATGTTTCGAGAAATTTTCTTTAATTAAAATTTTTTTAATGTAATTTAAGCAGGAATTAGAAGATAATTTACAAATAATGAATAGTTAAAAAAAATTTGAATGAAATTGATTGACAGATATTTAAATGAATGCTGCAAATTTTTGCCAATCAAATTTTTTTTTACTTATATTCAACACAAAATAATTTTGAAATGACCAGGAAAAAATATTTTCCTAAAACTTTCGAACTAAATTTATGGAAAATTAAAATGAATTTCATAAAATTTCTGCAAAATTTCCATTATAAATTGCTCATATTTTCTATTGCCATTTCAATGATTAACAACAATAATTTAAAAAATGGAATTCTTTTTTTTTAAATATTTATTTGCAATTGAAAATGTCTGTCAGAAGGATTTCCTCCAAGGATTAGCGTTTGTTTCCAATTTCAATTATAAATAAGCTTTTAACTCAAAAATTGTGAAAAAAAATTTTTAAATAAAAAATAAGCGCGAAAAAAATTTGCTGAAATCAGCTGAAAAAAAAAACGAAAAAATCTTTCGAAGAAATAAGGAAAAGTTTCTCTTCCATTCCTTACCTTTCCTTTATTTAATTATCGATGAATTCAATTGTCTAATAATTTTATTTTTTGTATAATAAAGTATTTGAATTGTTTGGAAAGTTTAACTTTTTATTTAGCAATTTTTTTTTTTTTTTGAATATTTATTAATCGTGCAAAATATGTTAATTATGGCTGGGATTGTTAATTTAAAAATTTTTCAGAATTGAAATTTTTAAATTTTCTTTATTTTTTGATTAGTTTTGCTAGTTAAAAAATGGAATCAAAAAATTTTGATAAAATTTGTTTCAATTCATTTTGCGTAAATTCATGCTGTTTAAATAATGCTCGAAATTGTTTCGAAAAAATTTTTCAAAAAGAAAAAAAAGATTCACCTTTATCTTATTTACCTGCACTTATTTATTTACTTGTTAACTTATATACTTATATATTTTTTCATTACTCACTCATCCAGTTTTTGTTTTGCTAACAAACAAACGATAGTTAACTTGTTCAGCGTACGTGAAAGTTTTCGACCATAGACGTTCATCATGTGCATCAACTTTTTGGATATAACTGAAGCTTTTTTAACTTATGCTTAACAATATTTAATACGTGAAATTTATTGATCACACGTTTGTTGTTTTAAAACGTGAGCTTCCTGAGCGTATGTTTATCAATTTATTCATTCATTGATTGTACCAAATAATTTAATCTTCTTCGACTTCAGGATGAAAATTTTTTTGTGCGAGAGTCAATCATTCAAGAATTCCGTAATGACGGAGGTTTTTTGGATGGTTAATTTTAGGATACGGTTTGTTTCTTTTTTTTACCTTCAGTTTTACAAGGGAAAAAATGATTTATAAAATCATTCAAAAATTGAAAAAATGTCCATCAAGAAGAAAGTTGTAAATAAATCATTTTGCTGTTATTTTTTCAAATAATTGAATTTTTTCGAAAAATTTTTGAATTTTAAATGCAATGAAACAGTGCTATAATTTTTTTCAAAGTTTTGTTATGGAAAAGTTTTTTTTTTTAAATTAGTAAAATTTATTTTTTATTTTGAAATTTTCTTTTTGAATAATTTATTTTAAACTGTGAAGTATTTTGAAATATTATCTTCTTAATTGATCAAAATATCCTTTAACTTTAAATTTGAGCTTTTTTTTTGGGCATGAACAGTATAAGTTAATTCATACCATTCCAGATTTTGAGTAATTAATTAATTTATCATTTCTTTACATGCTTCGTACAATATTCCATTTGTAAAAACTTTTCAAATTTTATTAATTTCTCGATTTGCATATGAATTGAAATCAATTTTGGAAATTTAACACAGAGTTTTATTTTATGTCAAAATTATCAATCAGTAATTTTACTTTACGAATAAAAAAGGAAATTGAAATAAAATAATTATCGCATAATACAGCAAGACTGTCGAAATTTAATTTCACATTGATATTTCAATTATCGTGATGTATCACAAATCAATTCGTCATTTCCATCTTGAAGTTACTATTACTTGATAAATCAATAATCATTATCTGTGCACAATAGTGATTGTCTTGATTGTACCAATTAATTATTTTAATTCATTTGCATTTCGTTAAAACTTTTACGCAAATGAAATTGCAAATCATCACCAATTCATTATAATGATTTTTTCCTGATATCATGAATCAAATAACAATTATTCAATGTAATGTTTGAATAGCACGAAAACTTTCACTCAACAATGATAGTTATCTGGGGAAATCTAAATTGGGACAATTGGTTCCTATCATCCATCGTAGTGATTTAATTCATTATCATATCATATGGTTTCGTATCATGTTATAAAAGATATTTCGTGCATTCTCGGCAGTGATGTGACTTGATGTGAGTTAGAAGTAAATGTATTTGGTTATTGAATTAGATCATCAAATCAACCCAACACGTACAAGCTGAAACTAAACCTTCGTAAAAAGTACGAGCGTAGTTACCAATAATCATAATGCTAAGCGATCACGAAACTAAAGCTATCACACCCAAAGAAAGTCATGACGAACAACCGTGATGACATAATACGGAAGAAAATTGCGCAGGTGGTTACGGTCCAGGTCACCGGAAGTATTGACTGATTGAAAAGTTATGAGGTATGGTTGATATAGTTTACCTGATAAGAGATCAATCAAAGGTTCAGCATTAGCATCATGCATCAAATCATTGTATTTTATTGTGATCTTTCAGCAGGCGATTAAAAATGCTCAAAAAAAAAATTATTTGACTGATTTTTGTCAAATTTTTTAATATTCAAAAATTTTCGGGAAATTTAAATTTGATCCGTTTGGATTATTAAGCGGAAAAAAATTGTTTGAAATTTAATTACAGGCAATGAATGATATTTCTGGATGATGCATTGAAACGGAATGCGCTAGGACCGAGTAAAGGCAAAAAAACCGGAACTATCAGTTCACATTAACTTTTTCCAAGTTTATTTATTTATTTTTTCTGACAAGCTTTTAATTTTTTTTTTAAAAAAAAATTTATGAAAAAAGTTACTTTTTTAGAATTTGAAAAAATAAAAATGATTATTTTAACATTTTTTTTTTGGAGTATTTTCATCGTTGTATTTCTACTAACACTACGTTTTTCAATCGTTGCATACCATTAATAATTAAAAAAATTCATTTTACTGAATTTTACAAAAAATAAGTTTGAAATTTTTGTTCAAAATTTTCCAATACAAGAAAATCTCATAATTTCTTTCTACAAATGATTAAAATTACGAGAACTGGATGGAAAAAAACAAAAAACCTTTTCAAGTTAAACTTTTTTTTCGAATAAAATGCGCAAAATTTTTTTGGATAATTTCTTTTTTTAAAAAAAATAATATTCATTTCATTGTCATTTAAATTTAATTACAGAAAATTTAAAATTTTGAGAAAAAAAAACTTTTTAATATTGAAAATATGAAATTGTTAAATGTTTAAAATTGATTAATGGAAAAACGTCATTTCATAATTACACATTACAAATCATGAATTGATGTATTTGCGTAAAAATTTCAAATTCATTTCATTGAGCTTTTCCGCTTACCAATAATTCGTCCCTAAGCTTCTATTTCCATCGATTTGCACTTATTGTTTGGGTATCTTTTCATCATCCTTACCGCTTATCGCCTTCCCACCTGTTAATAAATTAGCCTACTTTTTTGCTTATCACTTCTTAACTTGCTGATAACCTAGCTACCACATTCCGCCTGTCACTCCCTTACCTATCAATGAAGAAGTCTACCTTTCCGTTTATCACTTCCTTACCTATTAATAAACTAGTCCATCTTTTCGTTTATCAATTTCCTACCTGTAGACAAACTATTCTACCTTTCCGCCCATCAGTACTTCACTTTTTTCCGCCATTTCATCAATTATTCTACTTATTAGATCTTTTCCGCTCACAAGTATTTTACCTCGTAGAGGGCTTTAATACGCTGATGACACCACACTGATAGCAACAAGTCCCCAA